>VMBQ01004580.1:27214-74176 GCA_007657795.1 Dreissena rostriformis
CTCTTAAGATAGCCTCATAACAAATGGTACTGACAAGTAGCCAGTGGAGCTCGATTGGTCATTGTCGGCTCGGGTACTACTTACATGTACCCCGGGTACTCTTAAGTATACTTAAATGTACCCCGTGTACGGTAAATATACTTAAACGTACCCGGTCGATATTAGACTGTACCGGAGTTGTGTTCCCGCCCAAAATCCGAGTCGTAAAACGCGATTCCGATTACCGTAAAACGATATTGTTTATCTTAAACAAACTTCTCTTTTAAAAAACTGCATCAACATGCTCTTTGAGTATGAGTTTCGATAATATAGAGGCCATTTAACAGAAAATTGACATAAATGTGAACATAATTAATTAAAAAAAAAATAGCCGACAACGACCGATTTAGAGTTAAAACTCCCGGGTACGTTTTAGTATATTTACCGTACCCGGGGAACATGTACGTATACTTGAGAGTACCCAGGGTACATGTAAGTAGTACCCGAGCCGACAATGACAAATCGAGCCTTATTATATGCAACATGTCGCTATCTCGTATTTCCTTTTTTAGATAAGTTTACTATAAACCACTTCGTGTATTTTTAGAAAATGATACTCGCATATGTACTGTTTACTACTTTACAAAACAGATTTAAGGACAGCTGATTTAACTTGTATAGTAAAGTAGATCACGTTTCAAGCGCGTGATTTACGTATCATATGGCTCGCTGAACTTCCGCGAATAGCTTGTGTCACTTATGTTGAATAAGGATATAAATTTAGCAAATCTCGGTGGAGGATTGGTTTTGTTTTATTGTGTATGTATTAGGACTATGAAAGTCTAGCTTCATTATCAGGTGAGAAACTATTATTATAAGTCGCTGATATTTTATTCATGAACAATGATCAATTATTTGTACACAACATGACACTACATACACCACTGAACATAATCAAAACGGTGAAGCAATTGCACATGTTCGCGATTGTGTGAGAGTGTTTTCAAACATCAATAGCTACACGAATACAAATTAAACGCTTAAACTCAAGGGTACATAATTCAGAAACGTGTGGATCGTGGGTCATGAAACAGGTGTCTTGCATAGCTACGCTTATTGGAAATTATATAATTTTAAGTTTCAATTAATTCGCTTAAAAAATGTTGAAGTGGTTTGCTTCATAAACTTGAGAAATTTTATGCGGACATACCCATAAACCGACAAACACACTAACAGCGTGTCTCCTGTATACCCGATGTCAAACTTCGTTTGAAGGATGTAATTAATTCGCTGCTTTTTAAATGTAATTATGACCTCCACTGCCGGTCGACAATTCCACCTTGTAGGTAAGATGCTATATATCTATGAAGGTAATATTGCAGAATAGATGTCCTCATCCGACCCACGGACCCATGCTTCATTACAAATGTCGTGCGATCCGACACGAGCGCGATGATTGGCGACACGTAACGGATCGGTGTTTTTCTCTGAGATTTCAGGATTTGATACAATATGATGCTCGTGTGTTCATAAGGATACACTCCTTTGCGCTCCATAGCAATCTGTAGGAAATTTGAAAATTACCGATGCCACGATCTGACACTGTTAGATCTCCAGTTAAGAACACTAACCTAGTAATATCCCATGAGAAATGTAGAAAGTAGATATAAATTATTGAGCTTAACAAACAGCAGAACGCATCAACTTTGCAAAACATGTATTAATATGTCCGCAATCTATATAAAATGGAATTTTTACTTGGGTTTATTTTCCGTACATATTGACGGCGATAAACGATATCTGATTGGCTGACCAGTTTGTTTGTTTTTCAATTCTAACTGAATACTCAAAACAAATGTAATTGCTTTAAAATGTAGAAAAGATCTTATCCGATGTATTTTATCCAGTTTGTGTCGGTATTAGAAACAATGGTTTTTAAACAGGAACGCATGATTTTGTTCATTCAAATTACATTATTTCAAAAGATCACGTTTGACACAAGACACAACAAGACGATTTATTTCGCAGGTAAAGGCCATCGGCCCAGAATACAATATACAGACATGTCACATTTTACATGCCTTAGTTGTGAATAGTTTTATGATTATACTTTTCGCATTAAGATACCTATAAATAATGCAATTTTCTTCCATGTCAGATCATTTTTCGTTTGCATAAGATTAATACTTACTTACTTATGCGTTCCATCTTCTTATGGCCGTTATACTTGCAGTTGTGATGCAGTGATGAACTGCACTGTTTGTCGTAGGTTGTCTGGACTGCCCCACAGTTTGGTTTGCAGGGTTGTTTCTGTTGGCCAATATGTTTGGCGGGCCTCTTCCAGGTTGGGGCAGCTCTGTAGTATGTGGAAGGGCGTTTGTTCTTCGGCTCCGCACTGACATGAAGCTGTTTCAGCAAGTCCAAGTCTATTCATGTGCTTTTGAAGACGACAGTGTCCAGTTCTGAGCCTGAAGATGATGGTTTGACCGTGTCTGTTGAGTTTGTCGATGCTGTCTTTGTGGGGTTGGTATCCATCATTTTTGTCATTCCATTCTGTGGTGCATTTGTTCTTGAGTAAGGTTTTTGCCTCATGGTATGATATTGGGGGTTGGGGCTGCTCCTTCTTTGATCCCTCCTTGGCAAGCTTGTCTGCAGCTTCGTTGCCGGCTATGCCTACATGGGCAGGTATCCACTGTAGCACAACATTGTTGTGGTCTGACAGGTGGCAAATGTGTACCAGCAGCTGTCTTGTTGTGGCATNATCCATGATGAAGAGGCATATATAAGATTAATAAAATCGATTTCTTCCCTGTTTCCACTTTACCAAGAAAAAAGGTAAATTTAACGTCGAAAACGTCGTAAAATTAAGAACAGTTAAAAATACATGAAATTCGTTTTCAATGACACAAGTGTTTTCTTCATTTAGACAATATGTGCAGTATCTAAAATCATGCTCTATACCAAGATGCCGTCCAGTTTCAATAATAATCTTGTGGTTGGAACATCTGAATTTTGCAAGAGTTTTCTATAGAAGAATGGTATTTTAAGCCAAAGATATTTTTTCTGGTTCAAGCAATGATTTATTCATTCTATATGTTTCACATCTAGACGAGTCGAATAAACCCCCTGACTAGTTTACGTGTTATAACAAATAAGGCGATCTTTAAACAGTTATAAAAATACATCAACATTAACCAAATTCCTGATAAACCCAGGCATAACCAAAATCAAAATTAAATAACAGATTTTTAACAGAAGTAGCTCAATTTGTCTTTCATATTTCACCCTGGCGTTTCAACATTTCGTAACAGTTTTTGAGATATCTATGCAATGGCATGTGCATAAGTTTACACACTTGAAATGCTTTTCTGCACATAATTCTAATCGAATCTACCAACCTCCCCCAGAGCTATGCAAATGTTTTTTGACCTATTCAGACCAATACAATCTTTGGACAATTGAGCCTAAACTTGTTCTATAATTTAAAAAAGGGACGACCACAAATTTCAGCCCCGTATTTAAGGATCGGCTTTACCATTGAATCAAAAAGTTTAAAATACTCTTGAATGTAAAATATTTTAGCTTGCATAGCCAACTTAGCTTTAGCCTTGGAAAACTTAATTTAGGAGTAAACAGTTAACCCATGTACTTGTACACTGATGTAACATTTACACGATTTCCATTATAGAGCCAACTTTCATATCGCCGCAATGGGCCACCATTTCTAAATACAATTATTTCGGTTTTTCTTTCATTTACATACATGCCACTTTTAGGCAAAAAAAAAACTATTTAATTGACGCTGTAATTCAATAGCGGTTTCAGAGAAACTCGCAACATCATCGGCAAATAATATACATAGTATATTTTGTATATCTTCCGTAATGGAAATTCCTTGAGGTAAATTCCACGTAGGTAAAGGTATAACTCACTAATGAAAAATTGGAAATGATCGTGCTAGTAACGTACCCTTGCCTTTGTTAATTAGAGTACATAGAGACCACTGGTGGCTGACGAGGTCAAAGCGTAGTCCGTTTCTCTACGACGTCGCTTTGAGCTCGTCAGCCCCCAGTGGAGACAAGGACCTTATAATATTTTCCTTTTAAACCTATTTTTTTTTGCATTTTGTCAAATAGTTTATAGTGCAATATTCCATCATAGGCCTTTTGAAAATCAACATATAAGACATAAAACCTTCCTTCTGATTTAGTTATATATTTTTGTACCATGCTTTTTAATACTAATATATTATCAATTGTAGAATAACCTTTCCGAAAACCTGATTGCGACTCATCTAATTTGCCAAATTCTTCGGACCAAGTACACAGTCGTGAATTTACAATATTTCCTAATATGTTATACATTACATTTATCAAAGAAAAACCTCTATAATGTGTCGGTTCCAGTTTAGAACCGCATTTGTGTAAGGGAACAATAATGCTTTTGCTCCACATGTCAGGAAATACACATGCACTCCTATATACAGAATATGATTTAAAAGCGAGCAAAATACTGGACATATAACATTAGCGGTGTATTTATAACACTCTGCCCCTATACCATCAAACCCCATCGCCCTTCCCATTTTTAATTTATTAATACTTATTATTATTTCTTCGCGTGTGATAGGACTATTGAGAACTAAACCAAATTCAGGTAATGCAGCTTATTCAGAAGTTCTAATCAAGAGCATATTTTTTCGACATAATAATTGATTAAAATAAGTCAACCAATAACTTTGTTTGATTTGCTGCTGATAACAAGAATGTAATCATTTTTTTAAAGTTGCCCTTTTAATTGTTTGCCAAAACAAATTTGGACTACCACGTGCTTGGCATAATCTATTTCTTATATTAAGTTGGAAATTATCCTTCTTATTTTTACGCATTACTTTAAGATTTCTTATTTCGTTTAGGTAAATTTGCAAATCTCCATTGAGTTTATGAAACGGAATTTTCTCAAAGCGTTATACTTACAATATTTCAAAATATCACATTCATTATCCCACCATGGTTTATCTTGCCTTTCATAAACGTTACGCCGTTTCGTTTTATTATGGACTTTCATGTTTTCTGCAGCAGTTTTACAACGTGATACTATTGTTCGGAGTAACTGGTATATATCTTCAGTAATTTGATGTAAAATTTCATCCTTGTAAGTTTTATACATATGAACAAAAGTCTCAACAATCTATCCCTAAGCGCATCATTCCATTTAAATTTATCAAGTTTACTATTAGAATCACTGATGTCATTATGAATGCAATTAGAAGAAGGTACATCAACATTTATGTTGCTATTTTTTCTATGAAAACTCATAGTAGCGCAAATAGGGAAATGGTTAGATTCGTCGATGGATAGAATATTAAATTTCGTAACAAATTGAAATAAATCAGTTGAAATAATGTGATCAATGTAATAACCTAAACTAGCTTCACTATGTGTAATGCATGTAAACTTGTGAATTATGTATTTTTAGAATGGCGAAAAAGATCGCGCTAATTATTGTCAACCATGAAGTGTTGATGGATGTCAAAAAAGGAAAAATAGATGTGAGGGAAGGTGCTGATAAAGACGGTCAACGTATGCATGACCTGTTTAGCGAATTAGGATTTGAAATTATAAATAAAAAGAATTTGACCGCTTTGCAGATTGAAGAGGAAATAAAAATTGGTAATTAGAACCTTTTACATTTACATATATTTTATGGCTAGTGTTTTCCACGTTTTCATTTTTGTAATCCAAATTATTAATTCATCGAAGGTCGAGTGCAAAATGATAAAGTCTAACAAATACTACTTACCATGAAAGTATTGAAAGAAAAATGAAATTTTGTGACCTCGTTTAAAAGTAAGAAACATACTAGTACTAAAACATTATTAATTCAAGAACACGCTAACATAATTTTGAGACTCCCATCGGAATATGGTCATTTTAAAGAAATCAAGTACACTATTACACTGCAATAGATTAATATACATGCCCTTAACACAGATAGTCTGGCCTTATTTTTTAATAAACTTGGTTTTATTTAAATAATTTAAAACCACTTTATTATTGTCTCATTTATAAACAAGCCATGTTTTATTATACCATAGCTATTCATTCAATTTCTATGCATATCCAATATATTTATTCGTTCGAAAAAGAGCAAAACACATTCATCCGTAAGGATGCATCTCACACCGAAGTTTTAGTCCTGCGTCGAAAAGTGCAAAACATTTCCAAACACCCTTGAACATACTATAACAAACTGCTAGTTGACCAAGCTAGTCCTTTTCCGTCCGTGAATATTCACGAATGCAAATTGTTCAAAGAACTTCTTTGTCACGAATCAACATATTGCCGTTTTGCAAAGACAGTTTCATTTCCATATTGCCTGTTCGTCCGTAGATTTCTACGAATCACTGATTGGCGATTTGCCAAACACTTTCATTGATTTTTATCTTTAAAATATTGCATGTTTATCCTAAGATTTCAAGTTTCACATAATGCATAATTTGTTAACGTCCTCTCATGCAGCGTCTTCAACACCTTGCGACTGTTTCGTGTTCGTGGTCAGCACGCACGGGGAAGAAATACGGTTAGCGAAAGAGAGTTTAAGTAGGGACGTGTATGATGAGATGGTTATCGGGGCTGATGGGCAACCAGTCTCCGCCAACAGACTTGTCAACCTGTTAAATAGCGAGACTTTGAAGGGGAAGCCAAAGTTGTGCTTCATACAGGTTCGAAAGTAATGCTATGTAAATGAATAACGCATTTAGCATATCGTTTAAGCGATTGTATATTTTTCCAAATTTTAAACATACACACATGTTCACGTTATTTGTTAAATCAAATAAAATAGGTCGCCGTGGCGTAATGGATATGGTGTCCGCCTAGCACCGGGATGTCACGGGTTCGATCCCTACTGTGGGGGCGTATTTAAATCTCCCCCATAGATACCAAGTCCCAGGAAACGGACTCGATAGTGATTCAAATAAGCCTTAGGCTTTCGATGCTATCGAGCTAAAATAAATAGGTTTAAAAAAAATGTAATGTAGGAAAAAACAAAATAACGTCTGTGATACAAACTTTCTTATCTTCGTTAAGTCAATCTTTTACATTCTATCTACAATGTCAAAATTGTTTGCTGTGTGGTTCGAACGTAAATGGAATCGTTTAGAAGTATGAGAACTTAATTTAAATGTACTGTATATAATTCAACGTATGTTTTAGGCTTGCAGGTCGATCGAAAACGACCCTGAGGATGTTAAATATGATCTTGGTGTAGAGGTTGGGATCGTCAATCCCGAAGAAAATGATGCCGATGTCTCCATACATCAAAAAGGCGTAAACAATCATATGTTAACAAATTTAAATATGTGTTTTTCATTGCATGTTTTCAGATAACGTATTTATGTCGTATCAAAGACATGCCTTTTGAAATACATTTTTTCAAAACATGTATAAGAAAAATGTGTTTCCTTGTACTCACTTATATTTTTGGACAACCAAATGTTATAGCAGTGTTTATGTCAAGTATTTAGTATCAATAATATAGCATAACATACAGATATTATGCTTATATTTGATAGAATTGTGATGAAATTCGAAAAACGTCATTGTCCGACCTAAAAAAAGTGGCAAAGATAAACTCTAAATCTACAACGGACTACAATCAAGAGGTTATCACTGTGGCAACTGATTTCGACAGGCGCAATGGTTGGTTTAAATTATACCTTAGTAATTAGCATTTTCTTTATTGTTTTGCATATCATATGTGGGTGATATATATATACATTTCGAAATTCTGCACACTATTTCTGTAAACGAGCGTAGATTTACATTTATTGTTACAAAGCTACATACCGTTTACGTGATTTTATAACGCTAGGAAGTTACTTCCTTCTGTATTATCCTTAGTTCAAGCCGATGCAGGTATTCATGAAGCCGTTGAAGATAAAATAGATACAAGAAAAGGTGCCTCGACTTCTGCTCTTCCTAACGTTCCCATGGTTTCGATAGCAGTGGCACCGGTTGATTGTCCTAGAGATTGTCTTATCATGTACGCTGTTCAACCTCGTATGTATGCTTTGCAGTTGCTTTGTCTTGGTTGCTTAAAACACAATCTGAAAATATACATACATTTTGTAATCATATTAGACTACTATGTGATTATGTCTATGATAAGCATATTGAATTGAATCTTAAATCGGTATACTTTAATTGCAGTTCGAAAGTTATGTATTTCCACAATAGCAAAGTGTTAATGCTATTTCGCGCATAAAACAATATTTGATGTCAATATCAAATATTGTTAATCGCTATCTTTTTTGAGAGATAACACAACGCATTTTGATATAGCAATGCAGTATATTAACCATATGACTCATTTGTTTATTTGGAAACTGTTCTAAAACCAAACGTCTTTTCAACAGACATGAATGCTTTACGCAATGAAGATGAGGGATCATGGATGTTCTACTATATGTTCGAACAGCGCGAAGTTCTAAAGAACGGAGATAGAAAAATATTACCGTATCTTACCTCGGTTCTCAATAAAATGGCACAACATACATGCAAAGTTAGAATATATAGGGACAGACCTTTAGAGGAAGCAAAGATGTGCGGAACGATATACCACAGGTTGACAGAAGATGTTTACTTCTAACGATTGGCGGCTTGTTAAACGTCCTCTACATACAAGGCTTTAAATGTACTGCATTTTTTAAAATGCTTTTCCTTATTTCACTCCAGATCCGTAATGTACTTTAATCATAAGTAACTATCCATGAATACGTTTTATAAAAGCATACTTTAAATACAAGTTATACCAAAATGATACAGTCGTTTAAGGAAATCATGTTTTTTTTTTACGTTTGACGTGTGGTAACAATATATATTTTGTTGGATTATGCTTTGTTGTAATTGTATAGTTAATTCTTTATTATAGTACATAACTTTGTATTAGTTTGTTCTGTTTTATTGATTTTTGTTTTAAATAATCTATGTTTGTGAACACAAAGATACTGTTGTATAATATGTGCTAAAGGGATATTTTATATCAATGTTATTCGTGAAATGTATTTTACTTTTTATACTATAATATTATATTCAATATAAGCAGTGACAATATTTTTTTTATAGATCTCTAACGCTTTTCAAACTTACCTATAAATCACAGTTTTGAAGATACATAATGAACATTTCAAGTAACACCGCTGAACACTTCCGAGAAATAATTTTTTTATAGCGAAGATTTTTTTTTACAAGACAAACAGACAGTTCATATTATTATGTTTTAAGTGCATCCACCAAAATTGCGGGACCCTTCTTACTCTCTTACTCGGTGTATATACAGCGTTCAGAGTATAAGTTGGTAATCAAGTTTGAGAGGTCCATTAATGCGCCTTAGTATAAATTGTTAGTGTTTAAAACAGAGATCAAGGTCACGACTTCCCGAAAGTTCCCAATATCTAACTTTGTCGTAGTATATCGGCTATTAAAAACAAATATATGTGTGTGAACCGTGTATTTTAAATGGGAAGGCAAGCAGATTTCCTAATCAGTGTCGTCTGTACTACAAACCTTCACTCAAAAACAACGATCCACGTATTTTAAACTTCCTATCTTCAGGTGTACGCCATAAGATACCATAAATTAAACAATAAACATCCGCCTAGAGCAATTGTAGAGCGTCTTTGAAATCGGGGCTAGTTGCCATAATGGTATGCTAATGTTTCGTTTTTCGTTCTTGTTAAACTAACTGCTTCCTGCTTCTTTGCAGCAGTAATGCGTACATAAATACTGCGTTCAATTGTATTTGAACTGCTAATCAACGTGGGTATGCATATATTTACCTAATCTTAACCTAATCATCAATATGCTTTAGACTATAGCATATCGAAACAGAATATTGTTAAAATTTACTAATACAAATCTTTACGTCGTAAAAACTGAAAACATGAACAACAACTTTTTTCGGAACAAGTATTTGTTAAATGTGTTATTATAAAATCGAATTAAGATAGCCATTTATATTTTTTCAGTGTTCGAAATCAAAACTAACAATCAATACCAGTTGGAATAACAAAATAACTATTGTTTAAAAACTTATTTAAACATAGAAAGGTTAAACTCTATATGTGTCAATTTGTTAATGCGTTTTGAGTTATTTATAATATCTATGCATTTAGTCTTATAAACTGGGTATAGGTGCACATTGTACATATGTAATGATATAAGAATGAATAAATGAAGGTAATTATAGTTTTGGTCTGCCCGGGTTATATATGTTGAATGGCGACGCGGGAAAAACATGACAGAAGAATATGGTTACCATGTGTGTAATGTTCGAATGTTTATTTCTTTATTTGACATTTTTCGTGAAGAGGAACATGACAGGACGTGTAACTTAAGATTCGGATAAAATAGCTTATAGGTGACTGTCACCGATGCATGCAGAATTTTATCAAAAATAAAGATTAATTATTACTAAAGCGATTACTTTCGGGTAACAATCAATGCGGCTGTCAACAGATACATGGATGAAAATGCAGCAGAAGTATTGCACAGCAAAAGCACTTTTGCACCACATTTTGGTGTCAACCCAACTTTGGTGTTAACCAACAAAGTGCGTTACCGACTATGTTGTTGAACGCCGAAGAGCGTAACGAACTGTGTTGTTGAACGCCGCAATGCGTAACCCACTATGTTGTTGAACGCCTATGTGCGCAATCGACTATGTTGTTGAACGCCGCGGTGCGTAACCCACTATATTATTGAACGCCGAAGTGCGTAACCCACTATGTTGTTAACCACCAAAGTGCGTAACCCACTATGTTGTTGAACGACGAAGTGCGTAACCCACTATGTTGTTAAACGCGAAGTGCGTAACCCACTATGTTGTTGAACGCCGAAGTGCGTAACCTTATCGGAATCCACTTTGGTGTCGACTCAATGTTGGTAATGAACACCTACAAACATGTTTTGAAGATAATGCGAATCAACCGAACAAATATTGTTGTTTTTTATTATAACCGACGTTAGCTGCGCAACAGTCTTCCGTGATTGTGCTAGTATCATTAAAATACGTTGTTGACATGTAGGTACTAAAGGGTGGTTATTGTCAGAAAAGATAATTATGGTACTTTTTATCGTCTATGTTTTAATTTGATATCAGTATACACTATGTATAATATTTCCTATTTTAATGATATACTATTTTATAAGATATCGCTTATCGAAAAAGTTCATATGTATGTATGTTAATCAAAATAATCACATTAAAACAATTCTGTTCAATTTGTGTTATAATCCCAAATAATCATTGAAAGCTGGCTTTGTTATTTAGTATGTTTTTGTTATTTAACTTATTGTCCCAGAATGTTTAATAATAGCAATTAATGTTAATACGCACAAGAATGGACTACATATTTCAACGCAAAAAAACTGCTCTATTTTAAATTTCCGTTTAATTGTTTATTATACAATTTATAATAAAATTATTTTGAATAAGTGTAATGCAAAGAGTGACTTAGGAAAACTCTAGCTTCCATATGCATGCTGGTTAGATAATTAAACTTAAATAACAAAAAACTTTTAAGGTGATAAGGCGTGCAGATTATCTCTGCAGTATGAATTTATTCGAGAAAAAACCTAAATATATATTAACCAGTAAGGTGGTAATCTAGACATACAAGCTTATTCTTGCACTCGATCAGAAGCAGCCATTCCGTTTTACAGACATCTTCTGGTATCGAAAATTTGGGAATCAAGTATTCGAATAATTCGCAAATAACCAATCAGTTTAGTATATAGGAGGTACATGTTTATCTTTAATAATAAAACATCGGTTTATTACACTTATGAACCAACATTGTTTTAACAATAACATTTTAAAGAAACCATTTTGAGCCACACGTTGGCAAATTTCCATTAGAAGACTTTCTCTTCAAATGACAAAACGGTCTATGCTATATGTAACGTGGGTTCATCAAAGAAGATCAAAACAGTAAGAGGTTGCAATCGGGATTTAACCAATTTTGTCAAGGAGTTAAGAATGTCCTTGCGAAGAAAGAAAGACGATACATATTACAAAGAGGGCAATAGCAAAACAGCTGTAGAGCTAACGCGAATTATGTATATTTCAATTTATTATACAGTTGTTTCGTATATGGTGCTGGAACTATCGTTCAAAATTGGTATGTTTTTGTTATTGGTATCCAGAATAAAAACATGATATACATCAACTTATGGTTAACCAGCTAAATAAATGTATTTAATTACTTAATTGTTTTCTGATTTTAAAAGCGTAGCTATTGAACCAGTAAAGACCTATACAATCGTTACCATCGTTATGCGGCATTGCAAAAGATTTGACACGACAGTCGTTGATTGACAAAATAAAATCATTATCATATCATGGCGAACAGCTACTTGGCAGTTCCTGTTTGCAATTGCGCAATAACTGGGCTGATTGCAAACTGAATTTAAAACACATTAAATACTTGAAATGTACATTAAAAGGTATATTCCCTTTAAGGTCGGTAATTAATTTAAGAAATGTAACATAAGTCTAGACGTGGACAAAATTCACTTTGATGTAGATATCACGCGTTCGTCTGTAGTGCGCATTAACATAAATGTATGAGTCTAATATATTTCAATAGCCTGATTGTGTTATCGTGTGTATAAGCCATGCGGATGATGGGTGGATACACCGAGTCTATGCTTAAGCGTAAAGACATAAAAAAAATCTCTTTTTTTTTAACATCTGAAAATCCTTATTTCACTGGATGCAGGTCTTGGGGTTCTGAAAGTGATTATGAACGATCATTGTCCAACTTCCATTAACGAACGCTTTTCCAAATAAATGTTTGGCGTAAAACAGAAAACGAGAGCGCCGATGGCGTTGAAAGCCTAGTTGCAAGATACAGGGAAGTTGCCGCTGAAGTAAATGTTGACGATTTGTGACATCACGAGTCGCCTCCCTTGTTGGTTCATGCTACCAAAATGTTCTGTTTTTAGAAACGGGAATTCCAAATCGTGACGAATGTGAATGGTTACAAAACGACATAACTATGAAAATAAATACGTAGAATTACATTATTTCACGCATACCATTATGCAACCATCCGTTTTCTTTTCCGACTTGATACATTTACAGCTTTCCATTTAATATTTTACAGACACAACACTCGTCCAGAATTCGCGCGAATCCATTAAATTCGATGCCACANTCATTTGGCCAATCTTTAAACAAGTATCATTTAAATTGTAATAACTCAACCACAAAAACTATGATAAAGATCTAATAACATTTGGTATACACATTTAACCATAACTTAGCCATTAAAGTGTGCCAAACCCTCTCACTATTCGCTGGTTCTTCTGTTTTTCCATCCAAAATATACGATAATACCTCAAAAGTTAATAAGATATATATGACACAATTATGCATTTCTTAGAAAGTAAAGTCTGTCGGCTGTTAATTAAATATAACTAAAGCAAATACTGCCATTATTGAAAAAGCACATAATACCTGAAGAGGACTTTAAGGTTCAGTTATTAAAACGATTCAAGTGAAAAGATAACGAATAGATCATGCACACACATTTTTAATAGAGAAGGACTGGTTGCAATTCTGTAAAAGTCACATAATCGGAATCTTTCATCTGAAAATAAAATAAGGAGCCGTCAATGATGTTGTAATGATATTTTTTCAACCTAGCGTTGACAAGGTTCTGGGTTCTATTACCAGTCCGTCAATGTCCAACAACTCTAATCATTAGTTTAACCTAGGAAGCGGACAGAATCGTATGGCATAAGCGTTAAGGCTTTTTATGCAATTGGGTGAAAGAAAATTGGTTGTAAATGACAAAAAAAACTGCTTTAGATAACACATTACAGTGCATCGGTTCAATGAAAACGCACTTGCAAAATATGGATGCCTAACGATGCGACAAACGGAGAAAACACGCTAAATAGAAAAGACAGCATTGAATTTATCGGGAATACGATCTTTTTGTTTCATCCTTTGCGTATATAAATGTATTTTAATTATTTGCTTTGACACAGGCTGGAAAGAGTGAAGCTCTGATTCTGGCCGCCATAGACTTTGGCACTACGTATTCTGGTTGGGCATTTGCATCTAAAAACGATTTTGAAATAGAACCGATAAAAGTATCAGCGAAGACATGGATTGGTGGAAAGTTTTCATCACTATAAGGTAAACTCATTAGTTTTTTAAGAAACTTAATATGACATCAAGCCAATATCCCTCTTGAAACTTTCAATTGTTTACACCGCTTTTAACTACCGTTTTTTTTGTCTTGTTCCGCAAATCAATCGATTGTGTCTGCCACATTGTGTTATCGAAGCCGTTTCTATCAACTCCTGGCAGGTAAGGAGACTGCATAGGCATCACTAATTGCCATTACTAAGTGGGTATGCGCAAACACGAAAGATATGATGTTTTGATTCGAATTGGAGTTCCTCCAATGTGTTGAAATAAATGTTAAATGCACAGTAAATCACAACATCAACTTAAATATTTAACGAACACATTAGTAAGCTTGATCCAAACGTTGTCCGAGCTTTTTTCCGTGAATATAATATGGAAGTTTATCGAATACATACTTACTTGATATAGAGTATCATGGACTAACAGGTTTCAAAAATAATATTAAGATGTAGGAATTCAGATTTTTAACGGCACCGCTGCCCAGAGACATTAGATAGTTCTAAAATCAGTGATCTATGAACCGGTTATTTATTCTCTACACACCATCATTCAGTGGCGCTTATCAATACAAACATGTGAACATGTCTGACGAAGCTAATGACAAGATGCGCAAGAAGGCAAGTCGATCTACATTTCAAAATCATGGTGCGAAACATTTTGTAAATGTGACATATGTCACGAAAATCTATATTTGCCTCCTTTCGCGACATGTATATTTGTCTTAAAATAGAAATGGTATATAATATTATTATTATTATCTGACTTCTTTGTATACCACTGAATATTTGCAAATCCAAGTACCTGTAATATTGAATACATACAAGAAATATAAGCCCACATAACGTCGTCTTTCGACATCGCTTAAAACAGGTGCCTTTGATTAGAACCTGCCGGTGTGTTAACTATTCGCCAAGCGCGATGATGTTCATTTGCACAATTTATATGGTAAAGGAACGTTTAGCAATATTATAGCTGCCATATTCAATGAGTATTATGTTCGTTTTCTCAAGCCCCGACGTGCATACTTATCAAGCCAGATGGAAAGACCTATGAAGCGTTTGGTTTCGAAGCGGAGACTCGGTATGCCTAATTGTGCGAAGACAATGAACACAAACAATGGTTCTACTTTCGAAGGTTCAAAATTTAACTGTGGAATAAGGTAAACATGCGTGAATTATGTAACATAGAACAAATAATGAACGTATATATCGATCATAAAGCACAATCGCATCCCCCAAAACACGTACATACTCACGTACACGTATGTATGAGCCACTTTGGAGCAGTCAGCAGATTTATTTCTAATAAATCTTTTTATATATAGTCCATTTGCAAGGACACCATTCTGGAAGACGTATCTGGTCGAAAGCTTCCAGCATTGACCGTGTTTTCTCTGGGAAGACTAACTACCTTGAGGTGTTGCGCATGTTACTAGTGGGTTCTGGTTAGATGATTTATTTAGAGAGTTATGGCCCTTTAAAAATTTTAAGTTGCTAAACCATCCATCGTATTATTTTGTCCAGAGTTATGCCCCTCAAGACGTTTTCTTTAATCTGAATATATAGTTCAATATTGTGACAAAAAAAAACCTTTGGGGAGCATCACCCGTCTCCGACGGTTTATTGTTCTAAGTAGATCTTACCATGTCATGTGAAAATTATGTTTATATGACTATATTGTTCTGTATTCTCATATGTTGCAATTGTAACTTGAGTTAAATAAAGATATGTTCTGTTCTGTTCTGTTCTGTTCTTCTGTCAATCAGGCAAGTCATGATTATATGTGTGTTTAATCAAATACAAACTGTATACTTTATTTAAGAAGCAGCAGCTTTGGCTAAAACACAAATGAACACATGAATAGTTTTGATAGTTAATGTATTTTAACTTTCAATACAAATTGTTGAATCTAAAATGCAAATAAGCTTTGTTCCAACAGATTCATGAAAGAAAGTTTGACGGAGATGTCTAATAATCAAGTGGCGGGAACGATTCGGCGAAACATTTTATGAGGTTAGCAGCTGAGCAGGTCAGTTGTATATCTTGTGTATGTTGAAAAAATATGTTTCGGCGTCGCTGTCTTAGACAAGTTTTGACCTTTTTTTCTTGCGATAATTTATATTGCAATACAATTTCCAAAATTATTGGAATGCAAATATTTATTTTTACAAAACAATAGTTTCTGAGGAGTGTACACATTTTGAAAACAATGTTTAAATAAGAAATAAAAATAATGTAAAATATATCTACAATATAAACTCTTTGCATTAACATATGCATAATTTGATTAATTTAATAATACGATCAGAATATTATGTACATAATTGTAATGAAACTTTTTAATTTGGCCTATAACAGCGGCACAACACAGTTGACGCAAACGATCGCATGCGTCTACGGCTATTTTCTTTTTGACATCTGATTTTAACGCATACATGGAACAACATTCTATCAATAAGTATTCTATTTTGTGTCGAATATATATGTCGGATCATTATGAGTCATTATTTTTACTTAAAACACTTGTAGCGCCTAAGCCGTCTGCCACAAACACGCGCGATGCTATTGCGGATAGCATAGTCCCCATTGTATACGCCTTGACTTCTCAGACCCTACAGTTTTCTGTCTATATACAGTATATTCATCAGACACTAATCGTTCAGAAATCATTTTTAATAAAATCTCATCATAAACTTGTGTGTGTAAGCTTTATCTCTCAGCTTCGAAATTTAGCAGTTTCAAACAGTGTGAGATGTCTTTGTCTTTTTATGCATAAAAACAAAATGTTTCTGCCATGCTGTATGATGAATAATAATTGTTGAAAAAGGAACATAAAATGCATTAAGAGCAGATCATTAAATTAAATGTGTCTTATCATTGATATATGTACCGTGAATCGACCGATCAAATTGAACCTGCAGATGTTTTCATCAGTCATCTAATGACAAATATAATATTTACTACATGTGTTGTATAATTTCAACACATTTGATTAAAGTAGTGTTCGCAAACCTAATTAACGTACAACTGCTATATATAAAAAAGGGATTGAATGAAACTTATCAGGCAAGTTTTTTCTCTATTTACTATATCATCTGTATGGTATACCCCTCTTCAATATAGTTTTCTCCATTCCTAAAGATTCACCCCATATGTTGGAAGTTATACAATATTTCTTTACCAATAACATGAGTTTATTTGTATATATTTAGAACATAACATATATTTTATGCAGTATCTCGCTAAACATTTGTCTGCTAGATTTTTTTTAATGATTTATTAAAAATATTTTCGTATCAAATGGCTGACTAAACAGGTTGATATAAAAAACATGAGAAATCAGACTTGCTAGGATGCCTTCTGACAATTGGCAGGTTATTTGGGGGGGGGGGGGGGNATTCGAACCCGGGACCTCTCGATCCCTAAGCCAGCGTCCTACCATTAGACCACCGCTCCAACAAAGAAGCCGTTTCTATCAACTCCTGGCAGGTAAGGAGACTGCATGGGCATCACTAATTGCCATTACTAAGTTGGGCTCGATTGGTCATTGTCGGCTCGGGTACTACTAAAATGTACCCCTGGTACTCTTAAGTATACTCAAATGTACCCCGGGTACGGAAAGTATACTAAAACGCACCCGGAAATTCTTACGCTAAATCGGTCGTTGTCGGCTTTTTTTTTCAAATTAATTATTTTCATATTTATGTCAATATTCTGTAAAATGGCCTCTATATTATCGACACACATACTCAAAAAAGCATGTTGAGGCACGCTTTGTTCAACAAAAATTGGTTTCGTATTCCGTATCGCGTTTTACGCCATCGGCTTTTGGGCGGGAATAAAACTCGGGTACAGTCTAAATTGGCCGGGTACGTGTTAGTATATTTAGCGTACCCGGGGTACATGTAAGTATACTTAAGAGTACCCGAGGTACATTTAAGTAGTATCCGAGCCGACAATGACCAATCAAGCCTTAGTGGGTATGCGCAAAAACGAAAGATATGACGTTTTGATTCGTATTATAGTTCCTCGAATGTATTGAAATAAATGTTACATGAACACTTAATCACAACATCAAATTAAATATTTAACGAACACATTAGTAAGCTTGATCCAAACGTTGTCCAAGCTTTTTTCCGTGAATATACTATGGACGATTATCGAATACATACTTACTTGATATAAAGTATCATGGACTTACAGGTTTCAAAAATAATATTACGATGTAAAAGAATTCAGTTTTTTTTTTTTTACGGCGCCGCTGCCCAGGGACATTAGATAGTTCTAAAAATCAGTGATCTATGAACCGGTTATTTATTCTCTACACACCATCAGTCAGTTTATCAATACAAATATGTGAACATGTCTGACGAAGCTAATGACAAGATGCGCAAGAAGGCAAGTCGATATACATTTCAAAATCATGGTGCGAAACGTTTTGTAAATGTGACATATGTCACGAAAATCTATATGTGTCAATGTTGCCTCCTTTCGCGAAATGTATATTTGTCTTAACATAGAAATGGTATTTGATATTATTATTATTATCTGACGTCTTTGTATACCACTGAATATTTGCAAATCCAAGTAATATTGAACACATACAAGAAATATAAACCCACATAACGTGGGAAGCGGACAACTACAACGAGCGAGACCTGGTATTGTAATACGCATGGGGGNCCTAACCCTAACCCGACCCCTAACCCTAACCCTTACCCTAACCCTAACCCAGGTTATCTCCCCTATACCAGGCCTCGCTCGTTGTACTTGTCCGCTTCCCACATAACGTCGTCTTTCGACATCGCTTAGAACAGGTGCCTTTGATTAGAACCTGCCGGTGTGTTAACTATTCGCAAAGCGCGATGATGTTCATTTGCACTATTTATATGGTAAAGGAACGTTTAGCAGTATTATAGCTGCCATATTCAATGAGTATTATGTTCGTGTTCTCAAGCCCCGACGTGCATACTTATCAAGCCAGATGGAAAGACATTTGAAGCGTTTGGATTCGAAGCGGAAAGTCGGTATGCCGAATTGTGCGAGGACAATGAACACAAGCAATGGTACTACTTCCGAAGGTTCAAAATGTCACTTTGGAATAAGGTAAACATGCGTGAATGATGTAACATAGGGCAAATAATGAACATAGATATGTTTGAGTTATCATTTGGACCGGGAGAGCCTTACACCCAGTTTTTATAGTTTTATTTTACATCCATTAAACTGGTTTCTGGTGTGACAGAATTGAAGATACATGTATATACCGTTACGAGGAATGTATTTGAAACTGTGAACGTTCTCGTAATTTTATTGAATGATCTCGCGAGAAATGAGAACATAATGATTTTACAAACGATAATGTATAAATAAGCAAAACAAACATATGAACACGTGTTTTCATTATTAATTTTCACGAAAAAAAAGGTAAATATGTGGGGTGGGAATAAGACTCGGACTATATTGGAAACACTTTGTCTCGACATTATGTCACTCTTTTGATCTCCAAAATAGTCTGGTCTGTTCTTTCCACGGGCATTGACAGAATATCTTGACACATATGATAACACACATAACAAACTAAGTATACAGGCTAATCGGTCATAGAGCACAAACACATTCTTCATCACACGTACACACTCGCGCACACGCACGCATGTTTGAAACACTTTGTACCAGTCAGCAGGTACAGATCTAATAAATTACACTATCTTTCCATTTTATAGTCTATTCGCAAGGACACTGTTTTGGAAGACGTATCTGGTCGAAAGCTTCCAGCATTGACTGTGTTTTCTCTGTCAATCAGGCAAGTCATGATTATATTTGTTTTCAATCAAATTATACGTTTTTTTGAAAAGCAGTTGCCATAGTTAAAAACAAATGAACTATGAATAGTTTTGATTGTTAATGAGTTATAACATTCAATACAAATTGTTGATTCAAAAATGCAAATAAGCTCTGTTCCAACAGATTCATGAAAGACAGTTTGACGGAGATGTCTAATAATCAAGTGGCAGGTTTGAAGCCAGACGACGTCCATTGGGTTCTGACCGTGCCTGCTATCTGGAACGATTCGGCGAAACATTTTATGAGGTTGGCAGCTGAGAAGGTCAGTTGCATATCTTGTGTATGTTGAAAAAATATGTTTTCGGCGTCGCTGTCTTAGACAAGTTTTGACCTTTTTTCTTGCGATAATTTTTATTGTAATACAATTTCCAAACTTATTGGTCTGCAAATTGAATGCAAATATGTATTGTTGCAAAACAATGTTTATTAATTTCTGAAGAGTGTACACATTTCGAAAAACATGTTTAAATAAGCAATTAAAATAATGTAAAATATATCTACAATATAAACTCTTTGCATTAACATATGCATAATTTGATTCATTTAATAATACGATCAGAATATTATGTACATAAATGTAATGAAACTTTTTAATTTGGCCTATGAAAGCGGCACAACACAGCTGCGTCTACGGCTATTTTCTTTTTGACATCTGAGTTTAACGCATACATTGAACAGCATTATATCAATAAGTATTCTATTTTTTTTCGAATGTATATTTCGGATCATTATGAGTCTTTTTTTCTCAAAACACTTGTAACGCCTATAGCCGTCTGCCACAAACACGCGCGATGCTATTGCGGATAGCATAAGTCCACATTGTATCCGCCTTGACTTCTCAGACCCTGCAGTTTTCTGTCTATATACAGTATATTCATCAGACACTAATCGTTCATAAATCATTTTTAACAAAATATCATCATAAACTTGTGTTTGTTAGCTTTATCTCTCAGCTTCGAAATGTAGCAGTTTGAAACAGTGTGAGTTGTCTTTGTCTTTTTATACATAAAAACAAAATGTTTCTGCCGTGCTGTATGATGAATAATTATTATTGAAAAAGGAACATAAAATGCTTTAAGAGCAGATCATTTTATTATATTTTATTTTATTTATATATTTAGAAAATAACATATATTTTATGCAGTATCTCGCTAAACATTTGTCTGATATGTTTTTTTTAATGATTTATTAAAAATATTTTCGTATCAAATAGATGACTAAACAGATTGATAAGAAAAACATGAGAAATCAGAATTGCTAGGATGCCTTCTGACAATTGGCAGGTTATTGAGGAAAATCGGATACGTGAATCATTTTCAAATATCTTGTAAATTGATCTTGTAAATACATAAAATTTGGAGTTTGACGTCTCACTTGTGGTGAAATTGTTTTGATTGGGTGCACACACTCAATTTGACTTGTATGTGGCTGATAATACAGAATAAGAGACTGCATCTTATTGTGCATACTTTCTGCATTTTACATGCACTATTTTTTTACAAAAAGGACACAATTTAAGCCAGTGTCAGCTTAAAACCAGTAAGTTTACAAACTGAAAACCATTACTTTTTAAATGAAAAAAAACACACTCAGTATTAATAACATTAACATAAATCTGTAACAAATACATGTGATATGCTTTTCTGTGCTACCGACACACCATCCGTTGGAATCATAAACGAACACACCATCTATAGACATGTCAATGAACATGTAGATAGCTAATATTATCAAATGATAAAAGAAGACTTACAGACTCCCGTTTCTATGGCGACCTTGAAATGTGGTGATGTTTGCTTAAGAGTTTAATACATGTGCTAAACTATTTAAACATCATTTGTGATTAGCATAAAAGCCGCAAACAAAAACACAATAAAACTATGTACTGCCGTTAAATGAATTGAGACATTTTGACAACATTAAAAAACTTGCCATCTTCAGGCCGGGATATCGGCGAACAAATTGACTCATGCACTCGAGCCAGAAGCAGCGTCTGTCTACTGCAGGCACTTAACAATACAAAAAGTTGGGGACACAAATATCTCCAAATTTCAACCTGGGAAGAAATATTTAGTACTAGACGCAGGAGGTACGTATTGTCTATAAAGAGTGCATATGTCTCTGTGTGAATCTAGAAACTTACTGCATTCAAAAATATTTCAAAGTAGTAATTTATTAATATAAAAGCCAGGATACAGCATAGTTTTACGCGATTTGAGTACATTTAAAATAGTCGAAAGAAAGCACGATTATCAAAGAAACATCCAAAATACTCGACTACACGTTTCGGCGACTTTTAAATGGACATTCACGTCCCGAAAGTAGATTTTCCGCATTCCTGATTGTTCGAATGGTCAATAGACCGAGGCGAGTATCCAAATAATCGCATTTTTTTCCAGATTAAAAAAAAAGCTCTGTACTTTCAAAATTGTTATATATGTTGCACAAATGTTTTACCTAATGACGGAGATAAACTGGTAATAGCTTCGTAAATCGCCAATTAATAGACGCCGTACACTGATCGAATATATTTGCATTTAAACAGCAACACTGCTGTGCGGTCACTCAACCTCGGTTAAGATTAAGACTTTACACAGTATTATAAAACTCTAAATATGAAACAAAGTTTTGGTATTAACATAGTGTTCGTGAATTGCAGGAGGAACGATTGACAACAGTTCATGAGGTTTGTGAGAGTGGGACACTCAAAGAGATCCACAAGGCAAGTGGTGGGGACTGGGGAGGAACAAAAGTCGACGGGGCGTATAATGACTTTCTAGGCGAGATAACAGGTATTTCATAGCCGTAACCTCTTGCCATTGTTAGTGGGGGTTGGGGAAGGTGGGTACGAACAATTCAGAGTCCTGACATGATATGTAAATTTTATAAAGAGGATTGATTTACTGTCAGTTTACCGTCAGTTTGACTCAATTGATACAAGATTGAAAGATTCAAGGTAATGATTATATATAATGAAATTAATACACGAGTAGTAAGTCTACTGAATTCTATTCAATAACGCTAGTGTAACCTTAATATAACCATTATCCAATAAGAGTTTTTTTTTGTTTTGTCTTCAGATAAAGAGGCGATGAGGCGATTTAAGGATGAGAATATGGAAGACTACATCGATCTTCTCCGCGAATTTGAAATCAAGAAGAGAGCAATAGAAACCATTAAGGGCAGCAAAGTAACAATCAAAGTACCCGTATCGCTTTCCGACCTTTCAAAAGAGATAACAGGAAAGCCGATACAAGACAAATTGCCAACAACACGTTATGGGAAACAGGTTTGGATTTTTTTATTACTCTGTTAACGACGCAAATAAGTGCGAACACAAATCAAATATTGTTCAGTTATATATACTTTTTAAATCGTCCAATCGTTATTTTTGCCAGTGACCGTTTGATATTTCATTGTATTGGACGCTTATGAGTACATGATAATTCCGTATTGGACGGTCCACGTTCTATCATGCAAAAATATCCGCGTCAACCCCGAAAGCATTACTTATTAACAATTAATAGAAATAAAATGTTTAAACTATGAACTATTCTAGGTCTGAGGAAACTGAGTTGCACATGTATTCATGCGAAAAAGTAATTACTAAACAATCTTCATATTCTCGAGAATCCGATCAGTATGTCTAACTCACTACAACGTCTTTGTTCGAATAAATTAATTGCCATTGATACAAGTAACATGACTTTCTGTATCAGGCTGCCAATATATCTGGGACCACAATGGAAATAAGTGAATTCATTTTCGCTTTTTGTGTTATTCCAGGTAATGGTTAGCATTTCATTTTAATATTTATATATTTCAACTTATATTTGTTATATTATGCCATGTATTACTTTACTAGTCTTTCATCAGTATTTGTTAGTATGTATCTATTTATTTATATCTTACCATGATTTGTGTATCAGTGCCAAAATAAAACTACTACTAAATGATCTCTAGCGCTCTCTCGCGAACTCTGCGCAGTCATGTGACATGAATGCAGCCAGTTGTGTACAATAATGTGGAAAATTAGTGATCATATACAGCTGGCATTTTAGTATTTGACTCGCCTTACACAATGCTTTTAAATAACCTAATAATATTCGTATTTTGTTCTGATGTTATACCAGTAAAGCCTTGCTGCCGGAGGAAAACTTCGTCTTGATGCAGATGTTATGCGGTCGTTATTCGATACATCTATGTCTAGCATTGCCGACCATGTGTCAAGTTTGCTCCAAACACCAGAATGCTCAGGTGTTGAAACCATTCTGATGGTAGAAGGATACTCAGAGTCTTCGCTTCTCCAGGAAACCATGAAAAAACGGTTTTCGAATATGTGCATCATTATTCCACCAGAGGCGGGGCTTGCGGTTCTTAAAGGTGCAGTCATATATGGCCATTGTCCTACTGCAATAAAAGAGCGTGTTTCTAAATATACCTATGGTATATCAATGTCAGAAATGTATGACGAAACGCGGCATGATGCGTTTCATCGTAGAGAATATGAAGATGGTGCTATTCGGGTTGATGATATTTTCTCGGTACTCGTTAAAAATGGCGATACGCTGGTGGTAGGTGAGGCGCAGAAAGAAAAATGTTACCGTCCTGTACATCCTAATCAGGTTTCGTTAGCGGTGCCGATTTTTGAAACAACCAATCCGAATCCCAGATATACAACCGCGATTGGGACCAAAAAGATTGGTTCTGTTAAAGTTCCCCTTGACGGAAGTGGAATTGATCGACTGGTGGTGGTTCGAATGATATTTGGTGGTACTGAAATAACTGTCGAGTGTGAGGAAAAAACAACCGGTAAGATAACGCGGTTGAATGTTGACTTTCTGATGTAATTGGTTGGTGAGTCGTGCGTACAATTCGCTTATAAACTGGCAAGAATATTTTCATTACGCGATTAACATTCTAATCCTGTGGACAAATTCAAACAGCGTTATGTAAATAATTTGCCTTATGCATTGTTTAGTGTTTGATATTGTCGTTGCTCACACGCATTGATATTAATACCTAGGAAAAAGAATGTATGTAAATCAAAAATCTTGAGATTATTAATTAATTCTATGGGTGGATCTGTGTGACAAAAAGTATGCCCGGTGTAACAAACATTAAGAAAACACAAAGACCAGCTACCTAAAATGTGTGTGTATGTCATTGTCATGGGTTCAAAAGTGATTTAAGAATCGCGAAACTTGGCCATTTCTAAAATGATTATTTGATGTCATAACTTATGTTAGTATTCGTTTTGTTTCGTATGAAAAATTGTATTATTATTTGATTCTGTGTCATCATAGTGTGTATCTTCGATATTCTCATTTGGAATACCTTTACTTTGAAACATTTTCACTGTGTTGTCTCGTATGTGAGAACTGTTTTTGTTTGTGATAAAAAAATCACAAATTATCAGGTTAGGATGATAATCAATTTTATAAAATCTGTTTTTAACTTGACATGTACTGCCATAAGACGAATCGATTATTTGGCAAGCTATGGTTATCGTTAGTGTGTGTCTTTGTAAGAGTGAACATGTATGAATGTGTGTCTTATTGACATTTTATCCCTTTTATGTATATGTAAACAACGGGGTTCCCTTTCAAAACGTCTGTGCTGCAATGTGAAATATAGTTAGTTGCATTTTCTCGTTTTATTTTTGAAACGCACGTAACGTTTAAATTTTCAGAAAACGTTGTAAATGTGTTGTATTATTCACATTCGTCATTCAAGCATGCATACTATATAAACGTTTCGATTAATTAAATATCGTTACAGCTCTTAATTCAATTACGAAGAGAACTTGAATAAGTGCAATTAGAAGATATAACAAGCACAATATATTTGTATTCTGGTCTAAACGATAATACTATAATGATTTCTTTTCCGTTTTGAACTGATTTTTCGCTATTGTTTATTGAATATTCAACTTGTCCTAATAATATTATATCATACATTTTGTTCGTTATGCTATTTTATATTGTGTTTGTGTGTTCATGTATCCTGTACGCAGATAAAGCATGTTATAAAAAATACTGTATGTAATCCTCAATTATTTGTTTCTTGATGTTTAGAAAAAGAAACTGAAAGTACAAAAACAAAAAATAAATTAATAACTTGCTAACAATATCTTTTATTTAGAACGTCCAATTCAAACATCTTTGGGAAGATTGTTTGTGCGTGTGTAAAAAGTTTGTAGAATTGTTTTAAATCATAAATAAATTAAATAAGTATGTATTATTTTAGTTTGAATAGATATAATGTTCAAAGTCCAATGAAGCTATGTGAATTAATATTAATTAATTCTACTTTTCAGAAACAGCTATTCGTGTGATGTATACATGATAATGTGACTCAAGTGAAATGACAAAGGGATTAAATTTAAAATTACATACTTAAATTTATAAATAAGCAACTTTACTTTGAATAATCGGTTTGCATGGGTAAACAAGTAACTATTAACTGTTTTGTGCAAAATAACTTGTACATGTTCAAAATGCTAACTATTAGTGGTCCAGTTCTTACCAAAATGTACTAATTGTATTTGATACATTTCAATACGGGTTTACTGTATCGATATATATATTGCAATTTGAATTTTGCCGTATTTGCTGCACCCCATTAGCTAGCGTTCTTACTTAAAGACGACTTGTCAAATAGTTTACTTCAACAAAGCTGTTTAATTAATTGTATTACATTTTTTATAAAGGCAGAAAATATGTTTCGTTGAAACAAAAATAACGTCCGATGTTACTTTGTGAACATTTATTGGTAAAATGCATT
This sequence comes from Dreissena rostriformis, assembly GCA_007657795.1. Taxonomy (NCBI): domain Eukaryota; kingdom Metazoa; phylum Mollusca; class Bivalvia; order Myida; family Dreissenidae; genus Dreissena; species Dreissena rostriformis. The sequence continues at coordinate 54,052 of VMBQ01004580.1, forward strand.
AAGTGCGTTTTCTTTGAAAAAGACACATACATGTATAATATTTTTTTCCTGTGAAATCACATTTTTCACGTGAAATTAAAATGTTAACTAACACCACTTCTTTTAAAGGGCTTTTAAACATGCCTTATATTAGTTACCAAGGCAACCAGAGTTCTTCTTATACCAGAATAACTACTATAACCTTTGGGACACTGCTAGCATCAATCTGTTAAATCAAGCGAAAATCCGAAAGCAGTTCGGTCACTCCCAAAATATAGTTAATTGTTGTGATTAATTTTATGCAACGGAGCGACGTCATCCGTATTATTTTAGTGAGGACTAAGGATCAGTACTGCCAATATTATGAAAATTCACTCTTTCAGCCATGTACATATTCCGTTTGAAGTTGTTCTTGTCAAAATGTATGACGACGACGAACGACAGTTCGCCACTTGCTCAAGTGAGCTAACACACATTAGGTTGTATTTCACTTCATAATATTGAAATAACTTGATTGCCACATGTTCGCTATCGCGCGTTTAGGAACGGACATTTCGAAATCCGGACCTAACTCCGCTCATAATAAGTTTTTTTTACCAACAGTTTGTTTTTAACTCCACTGAGGTATCAATGCGAAATAAATTAATGTTCTTACCAAATTTCATGAAAAGTCATGTTTGAAAATAAGTTATAGGGTTAAAAAAAACAAAAAAAAATTACTTGCAAATTTGTAAGAACATTAAACCATTTATGCCTAGCTTCTAGAAAAAAGGCCTTGGCAAACAGCGTAGACGCACGATGCGGCGTCTCATCAGGGTCTGCGATGTTCGCTTAAAGGAATTTCTGTGAGAAATATTCTAAATATAGAAACAAATATACTAGACATCCCTAATTTTAGAAATAAGTTGATCCAATTTAGAAGGATGGGAGAGTCCACTAGGCATAAGTGGGTAAAACCTTCATACGTATAGTTTACCTGAATACTAATACACTATGGATGTATTATGCTACTGAAGAAAAGGGGAGTGTAGAGTTGTTGCTTCGTATGTCTGTCCAAATTTTAAGTTTGACCTAAATGAATTTGGGAGTGACACGAATTTTCCATATAATGGTACCCATGGTTCTCAATGTCTGCATAGCCATCTGGTACCAAGTTTCATTGCAAGATCTCATCAACTAATGATCCAAATTAGATGAAACTTTATGTACAGCATCGCATAAGTGAGGAAATGTACATATTGTAAGGTGGTTTCACTCAAATGATTTTTAAGGCTGATATTGACCATTTATATGAAACTTTCGTTTCTGTGCTGGACATCAGAAATTCATTATTCCACTTTGGTGAAACTGTATATGCAGTTTTCTTAAAGGATGTGCATACCAGGTACAAAATAAGGTAAATAGTAGTTATTGTATCTCATTATTATATACATGTACGTGCACTGAAAAAGATTCAGAACTGTTTTCGATGATCAACTAAGTATAATAAAAAGATAAGCACACTTGTGTCATATATTTCACACCATTTATCATAACATACTACATCATAATAATAAAAATAAATAAAATGTGCATGTCATTATTAAACAAAGATATCACAAATTGTACTCATCAGTAATAAAAATGCTAAAGACATTTAACATGAGTCATGACAGGGAAATATATATTCTTACAAATATTTATTACATTCCTGTCTCGGAATATCAACAAAATTTGTTTCTTATTTGTCATACTCATAATGACATAGAAGTTAAATTAGTCAGTGTTTTTGCAGTTTGTTTTATGGTCATTTTGATTTATTTATTTGAACTACATGTAATGATTATGTTGACATTAAAGTACAACACTACTAAGCTGTAAACTCAGAGATACCGACAGACCAGCAGGCAGGCTGCACATGAGGATGTTAAGCTGTAGCGTCTCAGGCCAGTTTGTTCCTCCTATAGCTACCTGTCATCAGGGGATACTCAGCTGTTTGAGTTTCGCGTCAGCAGCACTGGACAGACGTTGACACGACTTCAGCAGATCTGCAGTTAACATAACATGTATCAGGGAATTTCTCATCCATTTTGGGGCCCAATTTGGCCCCCCCCCAGCCAATAGTGTTTAACCCCCAAATTAAAATAATTACCTTCTGAAAAGATACCATTATTTTTTATATTGGAATTTCTAAATTTATTTTTATCTCAATACAGTAAGTATTTAAATGTTAACAAAACACAACATGTGTCTATTTTCAATAACAAAAATTCTATAAAAAAGCAACTAAATATCCATAATTTTAAGTAAATTAAAAATAATGAAATCACCCTGTGTAAAAATTCCCTTCCTAGAAGGGCACCTGCCTCGTTCCCCAAGGACTTAGAATATGACTAGTTTATTGTGTACAGAACCAGGGATTTTAACAGCTTTTAAAAACCAGGGGTCAAATAATCCTGTGCTTGAAATTGTCAGGGGTCAAGTGAAATATTCAGGGGTCAAAATACTAATGTTTACATAATTTGTTTCTGAATATTTGTTGATTACCCAACACATGTTGCTTTGTATACATTTAAGTATATTAATTTACAAAAAAAAACAACAGTTTGTGTAATAAAAAGTATTTTTTTGTGTTAATTTTGTAGTAACATTTGCATCAAAATGATGAAATGAAGATAAGATGGAGGAGTGAAAACTGACACAATTGCTAAATGCTTGCATCAAAAAGCAGGATTCTGCTTCAATTGAAATCCTTGAGTACCCTCTCACTAGCACTACAGTGTATGTTTAAACAATACCCTCCAATTGCTGCTGTGCGTCTCCCATCAAGGACTTGTCAAACTTGGTTGAGGGCTCCCAAAAGCTAGCTGGTACCCATTCTTCTATGGCATAGTGTGTGCTTTCAGTCTCATTGGACCGACCTGCAGTGGACAATTTTTCATATTAGTCTCGCTCTGTGAAAAGGGGGTTTAATGCATGTGCGTAAAGTGTCATCCCAGATTAGCCTGTGCAGTCCGCACAGGCTAATCAGGGACAACACTTTCCGCTTTTGAAGTATTTTCGTTTAAAGGAAGACTATTCTTGACGAAAATCCAGTGTAGGCAAAAGTGTCTTCCCTGATTAGCCTGTGTGGACTGCACAGGCTAATCAGGTACGACACTTTACGCACATGCATTAAACCCCCATTTCCCAGAGTGAGGCTCATATGTATTAACATAATTCAATCAAAGTATACCGAAAAGAATACAACTTGTCACACATGTTTAGGAAATAATATTACAATGCCATGGTAACTTTACATCAACCTAAGACAAGAGGGCCATAGGCCCTAAGGTGCTCACCTGAGACCGGGTTGAACTGAACTATTCTGAGCATGCAGTTTTCACAAGGTTTCACTATAGACATATAACGAAAAGTTCCACAGCCCCTGACTGCTATGTCAAAGGACCAGAATCATTTCATACTCAGTGGAGATATCATAAGAACATAATTGTTTAATGGTATGAGTAAGATTCATGCTGATTGGACAAAAACTATTACTTTTAGAGTGTTCAAAAAGTGTTACTATTCCCATAAATGGACAACTGCCCACAACTAACTCAAAGCTANACAATTCAAGCGCGAACGTCACTTTATTCAAATTCGTTTCTATCGTCCACTGTGTCTGAATGGAATAATCTTCCCGATGTCGTCAAAAACGCGGAATCGATCAAGTCCTTCAAAGGCTCATTAACATAGATCGACCGATTCCAAATCCCCTATTTTTATACGGCGAAAGACTATCCCGAATGTTACACACGCGCCTAAGAACAAAGTGTAGTGCCTTAAAGGAACACCTTTTCAGGCGCAATATTATTACTTCCCCGTTATGTCAATGCGGGCAACATGAAACGATGGCACATTACTTTCTCAAATGCACTCAGTATGTAAATATTCGCGGCGAACTTTTTAACTCAATATCCGTGTATTATGTTCCCTGCATTGAAATTATTCTATATGGAGACAACACTCGTGACTTCTTAACAAATACTAAAATAGCTGATGCAGTTCACAAATTTATTGTTAATAGCAAACGATTTAATTCGTAAATATGCTACAGAACGACTCTCAACCTTCTTTTCCTCCTTCGCCCTAATCACTTATTTCTAAACTCCTTCTACTTTCTTCACAGAACTCTGCCAATCTCTTTCCTATACCTTTCAAAGGTCAATATATTACCTGTTTTTTTTACAAATGAAACTCTTTTCTCGGAGTTTCTCTTTTTTCATTCTATTATTATTGTGTTATCATAAAAAAAAACTATGTTCGTCTGACAACATTTATTTGTATTTGTGTTGGGATAAGAACTATATAAGACGTTGTCTTCCGTTCTCATCCTATTCAAACATGTTTACTGTATACATGTTGTATGTACTTCAATGTAAAACTATGTGTATTGTTTGAAATAAATATGTTTAAACTAATATATTCAACACATGTTCATGTACCAATTAAGTGTTCATGTGTCGTATGAATAGATATCGTTGCGGGGAATTAAAATGGAATGTATGGTGCCACACAAAAATAAAAAAGAGCATTATATATCGTGTTAAATCTATGTTACCAGGGCATATCTAAAGTTGAAATTTTGGCTAATGCTATAAGGAACACTGATTATTTATATGTCAACTTTATTTTACGAAATATATTACGAAATGTTCGTTGCTTTTTGAGCGTTTTAGAGGCTTTAAAAGTTTTAATTTTATCATTTTGTCTTTCTAAAGCTGTAAATGGGTATATTAGTTTTGGCATTGTTAATATGTTTTAACTGTGATTTTTCTCATAAGGGAAAGTTTCCATGTTTCCATTTATGTAAAACAGTGTTCGAAAAACTTAATTGTATTACATATAGTGTGTGAAGCCATTACATTTGTATTGCTGTATATTGTTTTCCCGTGTATGGTCGTGCTTTAACAGTCCCAATCAACTTGTTTATGTGGACAGAAATTTTATAAGTGTACACAATTTCATTTATTGTTGTTCAATTTTAAACCTGGTATAGTGGCGAATTGTCAATGGTGATAATTAAATATTCAAATGACCTTTGACTTCCGTCAAGAATTGAACAGGCATCATCTGATTAAATAATGATTGTTTGAGTTCGATGTTGCCTATGTAAATTCATTTTATATTTGTATTGTGTCATATATAAGTAGCTATTAATTCAATACATAAGATAAACTTAAAGGGCGAAAGGGAACAACCTTGCCGCACTCCTTTTTTGATGTCAAAATAATCTAAAGACACCCATTTAATTATGATTCATTACGATTTTGCATACTATAAAAAAGTTTCACCCACTGTACTAGCGATTTGATGAACTTCATTCTATCCAGGGAGTTGTATATACACTTATGGTTAATGTTATCAAAAAATTTGTAAAAATCAGGGTACATATTAATTCCGTTAAATTAAAATCGTTTACTTTATCAATGACTTCATTCAGAATTCGAAAGTTTTCCCCATTTTATCTCCCTGTTATGAATTTTTTTGAAGATTTTTTTTTATTCCTTTACTTATAGATTTACTCGCAATTTTACAATCAACTTTTCACAAAGAGACTGGTCGCCAAATATTTAAAGATAAAGTTTCTTGATCGTTTTGTGGAAAAGTCCTTTTGAATATCCTGTTTAAATGGAATAGCTTATCAAACTGATTGAATTTTGTTTTATTTCGGTCCAAAAATGTCATAAAAATCTGTTTTTAGCTTATCTGAGCCTGAGCATTTGTTATTTTTAATTTCTTTTAAAGCTTCTTATATTAATATATTCTAATATTAATAATACACAAATACAAGTAATGCATGATCCGACGATGATTATAAAAATTCAAGCAATAAAAAATACAATTAAAACAACGAGCATAATGAAAATACTAAAACATTAATACCTGAAATAGATATATACATGTATATTAATAATAGTATAAATCATTAATATATCAAGGATGTAAACTCTTTGAAAAACGCATCGAATGACAAATTGTATCATTCGATGCACGAGATCTACATTGAGGACATATTTGTGCACGAGAAAAGGGAGGATCGATCTGAGTATTAGTCAAATTATAATCGTGAAACAGTATGGATTAGGTTAACTGAACTAATTTAACCTAAAGAAAAACGACCTTAACGACTTAATAGAAAAAACAACAATCAACGATTACAATAAGTATTAAAATAACTACCGTTATAATCCCATAGAATAGTCGTGATTTACATTTTAAATTAACTATATATTTAGAAATTGGTTCAACAATAAAACAACACAACCCCGTAGAGATTAATATTTTTTATAATAAATACGATATGTAACATGTAACCGTCCTCCGATTTTGATGTCGTCCTCGATCAATTTAATTGAAAACAAAACTCTCGAGATAATCAGTGATAAATTATAAACACATGTAATCGTCGAAGGAGGATATTTTACCTTCGGAACGTCAAAAAAACGCAACTCCGATCATATATTAACAAGAGGGCCATAGGCCCTAAGGTGCTCACCTGAGACCGGGTTGAACTGAACTATTCTGAGCAGGCAGTTTTCACAAGGTTTCACTATAGACATATAACGAAAAGTTCCACAACCCCTGACTGCTATGTCAAAGGACCAGAATCATTTCAAACTCAGTGGATATATCATAAGAACATAATTGTTTAATGGTATGAGTAAGATTCATGCTGATTGGACAAAAACTGTTACTTTTAGAGTGTTCAAAAAGTTTTACTATTCCCATAAATGGACAACTGCCCACAACTAACTCAAAGCTATGTAAGTAGATATAATGTTGCTGGAAGAAGACATACAACAAATCTACTAAGTAGAATAACTTATTCAAAGCCTTTACCTTCTTACATTAAAGTTCTAGCAATGAGAACAAAAATAAAATTAAAAATAAATGTGAAAGGCTGAGAGAATCTGGATTCTAATAAAAGAAACATAAAACAAACATAAAGTTATATTCTAAACAATATCTGTCTATTCATAATAAACCATAAAATAATTACTGTTTCCATAATATACATTACAGAATCTATATGTATACAATGGAATGAATCTCAAAGGTTGAAAGAGCTCTGAAAAAAGCACACATACAATAAGTAATGGGAAACAAGAGCTTTGTTTCAGTTGAGAAGCAAACCAACACAAAGCATTTTGACATGGAACTATTTAACGTTGAATTGAAAACCAATTGGGGTCATTTAGATATTGGCAATCTATTTTCCGAGTTAAAAGGAACTAAAAGTGTGTCCAAGTTGTATAACTAATAGATGGCTTATTGGAAACTTAAATTTACATTTACTTAAATGTATTTTTGATGTAGGGACCATTGTGTCAATCCTCAATTTACCTCTGTCATTTACAGTTTAAAGGCAATTCCAAAAATGCAAAGTTGTGATTTTGCATAATCCTTCTATTGCTATTTACAAGTACTTTCATCCAGGTATCTTCATCGGTACTTTTTATAGAAATCATAGACAGAGGAACAGCAAAACCTGTAGTCCCTTCTGGTGAAATAGCGGTAGGGGACTTAAAATAATTCAAGAAATTACTTACATGCAACAGCATCGTTGATTTGTTTAAACATTTGGAACACCTCACTGCCACGCCCATTTATCCTTTCACCTGTCAAATAGATTTGTATTGGTTGTTATGTCAAACTGAGGATCAATATTATGTCAATAAGCCCTATAACAAAATGTGTTTAATACCAATCATATGGCTTTGACATCGACAAAGATGCAGTAAATAGAGTAGAAAGTGCTTTACTTTCACATTTGTCAAATCATGACATATGAGTTAAAAAGAGCAATCTGATTCTTTCACACAACACACACAATAATAAACATTGGTTAACCTTTAGGATTTTTTTTCTCAAAATCCTTCATTGCAAGAAAAAGTACAATCACAAACTAGAACTACATTGACACTAAAGCTTTTTTTACTCTGACCTTCAAGTATGATCTCGAGGTAGCAATCTGATTTTGTGTGCAGTATAGGTAGACATCACTGATTTATATGGGTGAACATGAGCACAAACTGAATAAATATCCATTTGATGTCAGTACACGTTTGGTGCTAAATGAAATTACAAAATTGAGTTCCATCATACAAACATTATTAAACACGCTTAGCTAGTAGGGAATGCAGACCAAGGAATTCTAACCCATTTTTATGATAACAGGTCCAAATTAGGTCAAGCTTAAAGAAAGGTTGGGTGATATGGATGGATTGGGCATGAAAATAATCATAATCAGGTATCGTTGATAAAAGTGTTCCTTCTACATTAACTTGCTAGAAGTGTATAATGTAATTCACCATCGAGTGTGGTCAGATGTGGAAACATAGAGCAGACATCTGCTACATATCTGATGTTGAGACAGACAGGGTTGCTCAGACCAGTTGTCTGGTCTCGCAGACGCAGGCACTGCAGCTTCTCAAGTCCAGTCAGGCAACGCAGAGCATCCACTCTAAAAGATTGAATCAAATATTTTAGCAGTGCTCTGGGAAAATAGGGCTTAATGCATGAGCGTAAAGTGCCGCCCAAGATTAGCCAGTGTAGTCTGCACAGGCTAAACAGGGACGACACTTTCCGCCTAAAGACTATTTATTAATAAATATAATAAATTTGGATTTTTTCTAAGAAGAGACTTCCTTTAAAAAATAAAATTATTTAAGCGGAAAGTGTTGTCCCTGATAGAACAAACGGATACACGATTGATTCAGAACAAAAGAAGGACTGATGAACAATTCTTTTATTGTATGACAGATTTTCTTTGCAATATTTTTACCCAGTGATATTCACAAAAATACAAAAAATGGAACTCAGATAACTAACACAATATATATAAAATATATAGATAAATGTTAATTTCCATCACCTGAGGGTGAAAAGGGAAAGCTGAATCCAAAAGGAAACTACTTACCCACCAATTAAATTCCCAGCTATATTTAAATTTTCCAGATTTTCTAAAGCTTGTAAACCCTCTGCAAGGAAAAGCATGTCTCGTCAGTATATTAAGTACATACCAGTGATTCTAAACTGTTTTCAGTTCATGTGTAGTTAATTATTAACTTCATTTAAAACAATACACACATGTTTTCATTATTAAATTTATTACTTCCATAGACACATTTAACTTTACGCATACTCTTATAATTAAATTTGGTTTCATTAAGTGAATTAAGGAAAATCAAACTTGTTGTTTTTTTTAATCATGGAAATAAAAAAATCAAAAAATTGTAACGGTCCTTGTAAAATTTTGACAGAAAATCTGGTCACAAATCATAGGGAGGTTTTCTTGCTGCTGGCATGTTAATCATACAAAATAATGTTGTACAGCACTTAATGTGTACGTGAAATGACCAATTTTAACCCTGTCCGAATCAAAAGCAAAGTGAACAAGAGTGCCAATTGTCACAAGATACGCCCGTTCGAAGGTTTTTGACACAATGCTTAATGCTTTAAATGCACTAAGTGACCTCGTGACCTCGTTTTTGACCCAACATGACTCATATTTAAACTTGACCTAGATATTGTCTAGATACAACTTCTGACCAAGTTTGGTGAAGATCGGATGAAAACAAGCAAATTCGTAGAATTGATATCCCCCGCAACATATCTTTTGTTTGAGGATGGGTGCAAATCGGACGGATAAACATACTACAAAACAAAGGGCCATTACTCCGTTATTAACAGATGGTGTACAATGCCATTTGGCGTGCATCATCCTCTTATCCATATATATTCTCATGCCAAGTTTCAATGAAATCTGCCAAAGCACTTCCAAGATATGGCTCCGGACACAAAAGTGCCTATAGTAAAAAGCATTTTTTCAAGAAACAAAGGGCCATAACTCAGTTATTAACAGATGGTGTACAATGCCATTTGGCGTGCATTATCGTATTATCCATATATATACTCATACCAAGTTTCAATGAAATCCGCCCCTATAGTAAAAAGCATTTTTTCAAGATACAAAGGGCCATTACTCCGTTATTAACAGATGGTGTACAATGCCATTTGGTGTGCATCATCCTCTTATCCATATATATACTCATGCCAAGTTTCAATGAAATCCGCCAAAGCACTTCCAAGATATGGCTCCGGACANATTTCCATCACCTGAGGGTGAAAAGGGAAAGCTGAATCCAAAAGGAAACTACTTACCCACCAATTAAATTCCCAGCTATATTTAAATTTTCCAGATTTTCTAAAGCTTGTAAACCCTCTGCAAGGAAAAGCATGTCTCGTCAGTATATTAAGTACATACCAGTGATTCTAAACTGTTTTCAGTTCATGTGTAGTAATTATTAACTTCATTTAAAACAATACACACATGTTTTCATAATTAAATTCATTACTTCCATAGACACATTTAACTTTATGCATACTCTTATAATTAAATTTGGTATCATTAAGTGAATTAAGGAAAATCAAACTTGTTGTTTTTTTTAATCATGGAAATCAAAAAATCAAAAAATTGTAACGGTCCTTGTAAAATTTTGACAGAAAATCTGGTCACAAATCATAGGGAGGTTGTCTTGCTGCTGGCATGTTAATCATACAAAATAATGTTGTAAAGCACTTAATGTGTACGTGAAATGACCAATTTTAACCCTGTCCGAATCAAAAGCAAAGTGAACAAGAGTGCCAATTGTCACAAGATACGCCCGTTCGAAGGTTTTTGACACAATGCTAAATGCTTGAAATGCACTAAGTGACCTCGTGACCTAGTTTTTGACCTGACATGACCCATATTTGAACCTGACCTAGATATTGTCTAGATACAACTTCTGACCAAGTTTGGTGAAGATCGGATGAAAACTACTTGAATAAGAGAGGGGACACTGCTGTGGACGCTGCCGCCCGCCCGTGCCCGCCAAGGGTGAAACTATAATACGTCCCGTTTTGAAAAAATGGGCGTATAAAAAGGCTATATGCAACCAGCATAAAACCAGAACAGCCTGCGAGTCACTCGCAGGCCTATCAGGTTTTATGCTGTTTGCTTCTCATCAGTATTTAAGGGTTCAACAAAAATGAAGCCTTTAACACTTGAATCTAGGAAAAAAGGTCTTTAATTGAATTAGATTTTGTAAGGGACTACACACATGTCAAAATGTGTATCTTCGGTAAAGGGTTAAATGTAGACTGCAGGGGTGTTGCTCACCAAGGGAGGTGATCTTGTTAGCAGCGAGGTTGAGTGTCTGCAGACTGTCCAGCCCGACCAGAAGGTGCAGTCTGGTGAGGCTGTTGTACGACAGGTCCAGTCTCTGCAGACCCGTGCACTCTCCAATACAGCCCAGCTCTGTCAACTCTACAAAGAACACAATTTGGACTGATAATGCTCTGTACAGACAGCTTAAGTCAAGGCCAAATTTACACAAAACTGCTTCATTTAAAAAAGGAAATATATTTAGTTTTTAAGATAATCAGCGTAAATGTACTGATGCACCCACGACACATGTCTTAACACTTACAAGTTCACCAGTCAGTTATAGAGAACTTGATTTCTTACAAAAAGACTTTGTTATAAATATTATTACTCTGAAAAAAAAAACTGGGTACTAAAAAAATTTGGATAGGAAACAAAATTGGGTATAAAAAAAATTTGGGCACGAAAAAAAAATTGGGTACGAAAAAAAATTGGGTACGAAAAAAATTGGGTAAAAAATTGGGTACGAAAAAAAAATTAGTTCTAACAAAAATTGGGTACGAAAAAAAAATTGGTATGAAAAATTTTGGGTACCAAAAAAAAATCGGGGATACGGGGAAGTAGTACCCGTGGGGAACTTGACCAATTCAGCGAAACTGGAAGGCGGGTAACATTCTCAATCAAATCTAAAAATAGCTAGTGCTAATAGTGTAGGAGGAGATAGTGGCCAGGACGGACGAACTGACGAAAAGGCAATTTAGGGTGGGTGTGGCCTAGGTGGGTGGGGCCCTGGGGTGGGTAATGTGGACATGAATGGTCGAGATAGACTGTGTTGTCATAAGAGATGTTCAGTATTATTTTTCAAGTCAATTGGTGAAAAAATGAAGAAGTTATGTTAAAACAAAATTTAGGGTTATCCGTGGTCTATGTGGGCGGGGCGCCCCAGGGTTGGTAATGGGGCCATGCATAGTTAAGATTGATGGTATTGTCATAAGAGATGTTCAGTATCGATTTGAAGTAAATCGGTGTAGAAATGAAGAAGTTAATGTAAAATAACCTAAACTAGAGTGTTAACAAGGTTTTACTAAAGCCATATAATGAAAACTGCCCCACCCCCCATAACTTTTGACCCAGGGGTCAGATCAAAACTCCAAAAAGTACACCGTTGCACACATGATCATAGCTACCATGTGTGTAAGTTTCAAGGTTCTAGTGCTAATAGTGTAGGAGGAGATAGTGGCCAGGACTGACGGACAGATGGCGGAGATAACCACAATATCCGCACGCTTCGAAAAGCGTGGGGATAATAACTGGTCAATATCTTTGTTCACCATTTCTATCTTTCATGCCTTCTGCTAGGTGGGATGGCAATCAAAAGGCACTATTTACATTTATACATAAACATAATCAGTATAATATGAAAGCTCTGATAAATAAGCATATTTTTAGAACACTTCACAGTCATTCAATTTAAGGCATATTTCATGTGTTGAGTCCATGCTTACCAAGGTTTTTCAGAGAGAGTGAATGGATGCTTTCCATGTCAAACTCTCCACTGATAGACTTCAGCAAGGTCTTGGTTACAGCTGAAAGAGTCCAAGTAGTGACAATGACTTATATGTGGCAGGATGACCATCAAAAGAATAACAATGACTTGAATATCAGAATGACATTTGAGAAAATAACAATGACTTCTTTGCAGGATGCACATTGAAATAATGACAATCATTTAAATGTTGCAAGATGACAATTTAAAGGATTAGTACAGTGAGGTCTTCAGTTCCGAAAATTCTCCAGTTCCGAAACAAATTGAAATTAATTCAATATTAAAAAAAAAACCTGACCACTTTAAACTAAAGAAATTGTGCAGTCATGAACAATAACAGTTGATTTTTTTCCCCCACAAAAACCGGAATTAAACAGACAACTCTAAACAGTCACCATAATTAAAGCGCTCGCAGACATTTTTTTGAATTGCGCAAAATTCTGCCTGCGGATGTGTAGATCAGTGAGAAAGAAACGATTATTTTTTTTATCCATTGTCAACGGTAAAAGATCGTGGTATTGATTTGAAGGATATTTATCAGAGAATCAGAAAACAACTACATGTGTTCATTTTCAGTTGAACTGTTGATTAAAACACGCGAAATAGACACCCTGGTACAGATGTCAGTTTTGAAAAAAACGTTTCCCGTAATGGGAGTTGTCTCATGAATCGTAATGTTACCCTTTCACTGTATCATCGGTTTCAATACTTTTTTTTTTTTTTTTTTTTTAAATATGGTCCACTGAAACATCCATTACAGATCAGCCTGTGTGGACTGCTGCAGCACAGGCTATTCTGAGATAACAATATATGCAGATGCACTGTACATGTTTTTTTCTTGAAAGGGTCCATTTGTTTTTGTTGTCTATATTGTTATTTTTGTTTTCTTTATTGTTATTGTTATTACAAGTTCTGTGACAACACACCAATCAGGTTATGTTGTTTGTATTTGAAGAATGATAAATAAACGATTTTGACGGTTAGAGTTTGTTTTGCGACAACCCCTGTAATGAAAATTCACCTGCTGTCACGTCATTCGCTATTGGAGAATAATAACCGGAAATGGAGAAACTGTACGATCGTGGACAAATATACATCCACATTTAAATTTAGAAAGTAACTGAAAATCAAGGTGAGCGCAGGATCGACGTTGAAATTATCTGACAAATACTCTATATTCGAAATCAATGTCTGTCGCTGTTTTAAAGTATACATTAATAATTTCGTTTGTAATTCGAAACTAACGACCTCACTGTATTACAGTTTGGGACTGGAGTAAATCATTTCTCTAAAAATTGAATTTTACATCTTACTAAATCTTAAATCTATCAAAACTAAGTGCTTGGTATATGTTTTAGTTGTTAAACTTAATTGTTGCAATTAATTGTTATTATTTAAAAAAAATAGTAAGGTATACCTATAAACTACTCAGGCCTTCTGACATGTGATTTAAACACTGCTTGCAAATCAACTGCACTAAAACTATCACCTGACTGCCTTGTTAAAAACATGAAACATTGAATACATTTTTTTTTAACTTAATGATTACAGAGGATAAAAATATAATTTTTAACAATCAGTCAAAGAGAAGAATGAGATGTGACATAGAATTGCAATGTTAGTTTGGCAATTGTTTCAAGGACAGGACAGCTTAAAATATAAAAGTTTTAAGTGACTCTTAAGTAGTAATAAGAAGAGTGTGAAGACGGACACAATTGCACACTATCAGCATGTATCGTGAGATAATTGTCATGTAAAATATTTGAAAATAAGTCTCATCTTTGAAAAGGTAGTTTTGTGCAGTGTTGTTCGTTAATATTGTTCCTATATAATCATAATCATCATTTTCATCATAATCATCTTTGTAATACCACTACCATCATATGTTTTCATCGTGCTGCATTCCCCTGCTCAAAAGGTATGTATTTTTCCCCTTTGATGACACTAAAATTTCCCTTTCAATGTAAGCTTTATTTGAAAAAAAAAATGACCAAGTTAGAGGCATTTTGTTATGTTTCCTGCTAGTTTCAGGGAATAATACAATTCGCAGCCGTTGTAGCAAAGTATTTTTTTTATTTCATCACAAAATAGAACGTAAACAAGTAATCATGCATATAAAAACTATTCCCCTTTTGTCTCGAAATTTCCCATCGAATGCGTCCCGCCTCCTTTTCCCAGTGGTGAAAAAACACTGCTGTACACGAACTCAAGTGGGTTTTCCGAATGTTAACTGTATCCGAAATTACGTCTTGTATTAGTCACATCGATAAGTGGACGACACTTACAATTAGTTAATTCGTTACAAAAGCATAATTTCAAACAAAAGTACCTGTCATCATTGATACATGTTCAATTTGTCAATACTTATAATAGTTTGTGTTATTCTTTGATGTTGTTGTTGTAAGTTGTAGTTGTTAGTGTAAACAATAAATGGGAAGCATTAAAGTCTAAGCTATTTTAATCGACGAACACTTTTGAATCCGAGCAAGTTTTGCTTAGAAATTGTATTAACTTCATTTCATCTACATCGTACATCTCTGCACTCAAACGTGAATGATAGAAAAGTGAAGAAGAGTATTTTAGTTAAAAAACAGAAGGACAGTAAAGAAGCGTCCCCAGCTGCGTTTCATTCCTCTTCCTCGATCATGCCTCTCCGGCAACGGTGGCCGCAAAGAGGTTTGAACCTCAACCGGCACAGCCATTAGGGATTGTAAGGAGTTTCTGTGTAGCTGCCGCTGACGACTTGATTAGAAAATAAATGGTGCTAGTCCTTGCTTTGATGATACCAAGTCATGGGATTCGGCGACAGAGGCTGGTAAGCAGTCACAGGGAGGAATTATTCTTGAAAATAATCTGTGTCTGTAGTACGATGAAGATGTGTTAATCTGCAGGAATTTGATGGAATGGTTTGACTAGGTACTGCCTGAGCCATGGGACATGTATTTTGCTGCTGGGATGTCTATGGGGTCATTTGTTATGTTATAGATCGTCGTCAGCTGGCCCTTCGTCCTTCTTGACTCCAGGGTTTCCCACTGTAGGTGGTCAAGCATAGATGAGACACCGCTTGTGTTATGGTAGCGGTTCGTCACAAACCTGGCTGCCCTTCTCTGGACCATCTCAAGATCATGAATCTGGTCCTTCGGATATGGGTTGCAGACAGTGCTACAGTATTCCAAATTCGGGTGAACACGGGACAAGTATGCTGCCCTTTTGACATCATCGTTGCCTATCGAGGAAGGCAAGTGCGGCTTCAATGACACGCCCTTTGTCAGTTCCATCCCGAGGTTCTTTCATGCTTCATCACTTGCCAGTGTATGGCCTTTGAGGTTGTAGTCATGCAGTATTGGTGAGCGATTTCTGCATACTCGCAGGATGATGCACTTCTCCGGATGAAAAAGCTTTCCCCATGTCTTTTCCCATTCCCACAACCGATGGAGGTTTTCCTGGAGAAATTCACAGTCACGATCTGGGTCTATTCGTCTGAAGAACACACAGTCGTCTGCGAAAAGTCTTTTCTTCGATGACACGCTAAGAGGGAGGTCATTAATGGAGACCACAACTCTCTGCGTTGTGTCAGTCAGTAAGGTTCGGATTCATTCCAAGGTCTGGCCGCCTATACCACGGTGGAGTAGTTTGGTTAACAGACGCTGGTTGGGGACCTTGTCAAACGCTTTACTGAAGTCCAGGATGGCTAGATCGTGTTGTTTACCTTTTGTTGAGGGACTACAATAGTTCATATGAAAAGGTTAGGAGTTGTGTTTCGGAGCTCCGCCGCCTTCTGAAACCACGTTGACAGTCGGTAAGGATGTTGTTCCTGTGCAGGTGTCACATGACGTTGCTGACAATAATGTGCTCTAGTATCTTGAAGCATATACAAGTGAGTGACACTGTGCGGTAGTTGATCGCTTTGTACCTGTCTCTCTTCTTGCATATTGCTTAAACTGAGTCGGTCTTCCATATATCTGCGATCTGGGAAAATGTCGCTCTGCATTTCTGGTATACATTGTATATAACAGAGGTACGGGTCACATTCATTCGCCAGTTCTTTACGGACCCTTGCTGATAGCATACCTGGGTCTGTCGCCTTTTCGTGTTTAGCTTCTGTAGCAGCTTCAGCACTCCATGGGATGTAACCTCGATTTGCGGCATTTTTGGTGCTGGTTTCCCCTATGGTGTTGGGTTGGTGTTACTCTCCTTGTCGTGGGTGAACACTTACTTATATTGTTGGTTTAGTATGTTAGCCTTGTCTAGTGAGTCGCTGTAGAGCCTGCCATTTATTTTCAAGGGGGGGGGGGNAAACGGGAAACTTTTGCACCTGTGATGGTCACCTCTGTGCCATGTAAAAACAACATTGTTTAATTTCAAGATTATTTATTCAGGTTATATGTATTCTGCATGCGATTTTTCATAATTGAAGATTGAATTTAAATATAATAAATTTAATTAAATGTATTTCAGTCAAAGATTTATTTTAAAGTTGTCATATATATTATATATAGTACATTAACAATATTGATATGGAATACATAAATAAAATAAAACATCACCCCACAAGATATATTTCACATTTTGTACACATATATACACACAATAAAACAGCCTCTTAGCAAATACAGTACACTACACGTTGTTTTTTTTGTAATCAGATTTCACAAGATTTCTTAAAAAAAAAAATACACAAATAAATACATATTCACAAGCAATAAAAACAGCCTTTTATACACATAGCACAAATATATACAAACAATGAAACAGAGCCTCTTATACACTACACGTTTTTTTTTTCAGTTGTTTTTCTTCAGACCTCGTCTTCGTTGTGAACCTGGTCATGTATATATATACATGATGCATAAAATAAAACACTTCATGTTTTATATTTATTGGACATAATGCACATGGTGCCTAAAATAATAATAACAGCACTTGATGTTTTATATTTATTGAACACAATGCACTCTGCAAACATAATATAATGCAAACAAATAAAATAACAGCACTTTCTGTTTTATAATCACATAATCGGCAAAACATGCTTTTGGCAAAAAAAATAATATCATAATTACATATACACGGATGAATGTTAATAACTGAAACTACACAAAAACGGTGGAATAAACAAGAACATATTATTATAAATTTTAACACTATTTTAATTTGCTACATCAATATACACCCCATTATGATTCACACCTATACGGTATTATTCACACCATCCTGGCTATTATTCACACCATCCTGGCAATATCTTATCAGTGGGACGAAACGACCAATCCCTCCCTACACAAATATCAGTGGCTCGAACTGGTAGTGGGACGAAACGACCATCACCCATTGCACACTATCAGCATGTATCGTGAGATAATTGTCATGTAAAATATTTGAAAATAAGTCTCATCTTTGAAAAGGTAGTTTTGTGCAGTGTTGCGTACCGCCACCTTTCCACAGTGGTGAAAAAACACTGCTGTAAACACGAACTCAAGTGGGTTTTCCGAATGTTAACTGTATCCGAAATTAGGTCTTGTATTAGGCACATCGATAAGTGGACGACACTTACAATAAGTTAATTCGTTACAAAAGCATATTTTCAAGCAAAAGTACCTGTCATCATTGATACATGTTCAATTTGTCAATACTTATAATAGTTTGTGTTATTCTTTGATGTTGTTGTTGTAAGTTGTAGTTGTTAGTGTAAACAATAAATGGGAAGCATTAAAGTCTAAGCTATTTTAATCGACGAACACTTTTGAATCCGAGCAAGTTTTGCTTAGAAATTGTATTAACTTCATTTCATCTACATCGTACATCTCTGCACTCAAACGTGAATGATAGAAAAGTGAAGAAGAGTATTTTAGTTAAAAAACAGAANGTCCCTTCAGCAAAAACCAAAAGGACCCCATTGGAAATAAGTGCTTGCACTTTCATGGGTTATCCTTGACTGTAGGGTCAAAATAAATACATACAAGCAGTCACAGGGAGGAATTATTCTTTAAAATAATCTGTGTCTGTAGTACGATGAAGATGTGTTAATCTGCAGGAATTTGATGGAATGGTTTGACCAGGTACTGCTTGAGCCATGGGACATGTTTTTTGCTGCTGGGATGTCTATGGGGTCATTTGTTATGTTATAGATCGTCGTCAGCTGGCCCTTTGTCCTTCTTGACTCCAGGGTTTCCCACTGTAGGTGGTCAAGCATGGATGAGACACCGCTTGTGTTATGGTAGCGGTTCGTCACAAACCTGGCTGCCCTTCTCTGGACCATCTCAAGATCATGAATCTGGTCCTTCGGATATGGGTTGCAGACAGTGCTACAGTATTCCAAATTCGGGTGAACACGGGACAAGTATGCTGCCCTTTTGACATCATCGTTGCCTATCGAGGAAGGCAAGTGCGGCTTCAATGACACGCCCTTTGTCAGTTCCATCCCGAGGTTCTTTCATGCTTCATCACTTGCCAGTGTATGGCCTTTGAGGTTGTAGTCATGCAGTATTGGTGAGCGATTTCTGCATACTCGCAGGATGATGCACTTCTCAGGGTGAAAAAGCTTTCCCCATGTCTTTTTCATTCCCACAACCGATGGAGGTTTTCCTGGAGAAATTCACAGTCACGATCTGAGTGTATTCGTCTGAAGAACACACAGTCGTCTGCGAAAAGTCTTGTCTTCGATGACACGCTAAGAGGGAGGTCATTAATGGAGACCACAACTCTCTGCGTTTTGTCAGTCAGTAAGGTTCGGATCCATTCCAAGGTCTGGCCGCCTATACCACGGTGGAGTAGTTTGGTTAACAGACGCTGGTTGGGGACCTTGTCAAACGCTTTACTGAAGTCCAGGATGGCTAGATCGTGTTGTTTACCTTTTGTTGAGGGACTACAATAGTTCATATGAAAAGGTTAGGAGTTGTGTTTCGGAGCTCCGCCGCCTTCTGAAACCACGTTGACAGTCGGTAAGGATGTTGTTCCTGTGCAGGTGTCACATGACGTTGCTGACAATAATGTGCTCTAGTATCTTGAAGCATATACAAGTGAGTGACACTGTGCGGTAGTTGATCGCTTTGTACCTGTCTCCCTTCTTGAATATTGCTTAAACTGAGTCGGTCTTCCATATATCTGCGATCTGGGAAAATGTCGCTTGGCATTTCTGGTATACATTGTATATAACAGAGGTACGGGTCACATTCATTCGCCAGTTCTTTACGGACCCTTGCTGATAGCATACCTGGGTCTGTCGCCTTTTCGTGTTTAGCTTCTGTAGCAGCTTCAGCACTCCATGGGATGTAACCTCTATTTGCGGCATTTTTGGTGCTGGTTTCCCCTATGGTGTTGGGTTGGTGTTTCTCTCCTTGTCGTGGGTGAACACTTACTTATATTGTTGGTTAAGTATGTTAGCCTTGTCTAGTGAGTCGCTGTAGAGCCTGCCATTTATTTTCAAG
>VMBQ01004581.1:0-31719 GCA_007657795.1 Dreissena rostriformis
GAATATTAAGCAGCTTAGCAGGTACAATACCCTTATGCGTCTGCGTGTCTACATGCATGTGATGTGTCTATCGTGTTCTGTATTGAAATATGTTTAATAAATCCGATATGAACAATAAAGAAGACTGTCGTTCAGGTCTCGTGTGCATATTCAATATTCAACGTTGTAATATGAATTGTTATATTTATGCGTAACGAAGATGATAATACAGCAAAACGTGAAAGCATTTATTTTACTTCCACCAAATTGATTAAATGTCATTTGCATATAACTCTTCTAACAAAATTTAACCCTTGCACGGTCAATCCACTCTCTTCATGCTGTCTGAAATTTATGTATATTTGCTTCAGCTCTTATCATTTCCCAGCCAGTGATTTCTCCACATGGTGTAGTCAACGTTTCTCGAGGTGAAAATCTGACGTTGACATGTTCGTACGAGGAGAAGCCATCCGACCTGGGAACAGTATGCAAATGGAGCGAAATTCTAAGCGGCTTTAATTATCCGATTTCGCGGATGTACTTGTTGTTCAATACGTCCATCTGCATGAAGACGTTTCCTGATGATAATCTGTATGGATACGGTTGTCATGTGGACAACGTTTTTTCAATAACCATCTTTAATGTGCAAGAGGGTACTAATGGAACACAGTGGATATGTGAGCAGATGGTCGGGAAAGACAATATGGCTCTCAGCCTACCCGTGACCTTGAATGTAATCGGTACGAACTTGTGTATGATTTGATGAAAAGTGGTTCTGGCTTAAATAAAGCGCACAATAAATATAACAGCACACGATGCAATTTCTATTAAATATTCTTTCGTCACCTTTGTTCATTCTAAAGACCGGACTCAATACCAAAAACCAAGACAAAGTACTCGGGTAAGCGTATATAATATAGGCCTTGATGTATGGCTGAATAAATTAACAAAATAAAATGACATTTGAACAAAGCTATGTTTTAATACTTTTGAACAAGTGAAATTTACAATTTATGATATAACGAGTACATCAATCCTTCAAGTTGAAGTAAATGATTGGAACTAACCTGTCTAAGATTACGAACATGGTTCAATATACCATTCCCAATTATAATTTTGATATCGTTTTCAGTTGAACTGTTCTTACTACATTCCAATTCGCTGTAATTTAAAGAATATATACGTTAAAAATAAATGTTTACTGGTGATGGCCATTACAACTTAGACGCCAATGTTGACGTTCAACCGACTTCTGTGTTCATTTGAGAGCTATTGTCTACACCTGTAGAAGTGAAAAGGACCTATGTTATTTAATATTAATAGTTTATATCAATAGTTATTACATATAGATCATCCAGCCCATCAACTTTTTCAAGCGGTTCCTGGCTCGGCGACAGAGTTGTCGGACGGATACGACTTTATTATTGACAAAATATCAGTTTCATAAGTTCATGCAACACGAAGGCCATAATTATCCCAGCAGTAACCGAGTATACACTGTTTTAAATTTGGCGTATACAAGCGTTTTATTGAAGTTTTGAGCGCCCAGAACCATGTTTAAACCTCTTATGTTTGCCTTAATCGTTTTCAGCTGAGTTTCGGTTTGATCATTATTATGTTCGTTGTAAATTGTTCCACTTTTCCATGTTACTTCACATTCAATTGCATTTTATTCTTGAAGATTGTGATACAATACAGTATCTCTATATATATATAGCCAGCCCTTGTGAAACATATGTACACATTACCTAATTGGTTCTATCTATAAATAATTAGAAATTGCTTTCGATTTTTCAACTTGCTTATTATTGGCATTTATGTGGTTTTAGCTAGTGAAAATGTACGAATACATGATTTTCAAAAAGCATCGTTCATAAACACGCATTAGCTTGATAAGGATATGAACAATTGTTGACCGGAAATTATAAAAGCTTAACAATTACGATCAGTCCGTATGCTGAAAAGGACAGTACCATTGAAAACTTTATTAAAATTAAATTTATTCAAAAAATCTTTCCCATAAGAAATCTCCTGCAAAACAAATAGAGAGTCATACATTACAATTGAAAATTAAAGCCGTACTAAATTAAACCTGCTACGAAATTATTTTTCTCATGAGCGCTAACTCCTATCAGCACAACTTATCGGATTGCTTGTTGTTGCACTGTTTGAATAAAACCAATTCAATGTGTGTTTTAATTGTATAAAGTGCCTGATTATTTAAAAAAAAAAAAAAATTTCTAATAACGTGCAACATATTTTTTAATTTATATTATATGTAAAAGAAACAAACATAGAAGATATTTTATTATTAAACACACATCATTGACCTAAGGAATGTTTTAGACTCGGGTTCCAACTCACTGAAGAAGTTCTACACCACACATGACGTTGTGATCACCACCGAAATAGACCAAAGTGTTACAACTATGTTGGTTTCAAACATATCGCATTTTTCATCTACTGGGCAAAATGAGTTGGACTCTGATACACCTGGTGATTATATTTTGTGTTTATTTATTTAAGTAATCTACAGTTATTTTTGTAGATTGACTATTCATGTGTTCAAATGTTTTTTTTAATGTACTTTATTAGTTGACATCGTAAGTATCATACATTTTGCTATACATTTTAAAGTACACGTATGTTGCGTTTTATCATACTATTATATTATGAACTTTGTTGAACTATGTTGTGTTAATTTATTTTAGTAGCATACAGTTATTTTTTTAGATGGAATATTAATGTTTTCTAATGTGTTTTTTCTTTATTAGTTGACATCATAATAATATAAACTATGCTATACATTTTCAAGTACGCATATGTTGAGTTTTCATAATAAAATTATATTATGAACTTTGTCTGTTTTCTCTAATGTTTGTATTTAATATCTTTTTACACGCACACACAGAAACACATACATTAACATGACAACATCCATATACACATATAATACGCTTACAATTAATAACGGCAAAACCATTACATAACATTGTGCTGATTATGATGATGTCACATGTAAAACATTATTTTTTGGTTTATGTCTTTACCGTTCTACCAATATTATTTCAGACTCAAAGCGAGATGTCAGTCGCTTGGAAACGTACCTAGCTATCGGTATAGCAGCCTTCATTTTAGTGAGCATTATCATCGGCGTCGGAGCAGCGCACTTAGTTGTTCACCAGAAAAATAGTGAGAAAATTCATGTTTTCAGGTTTCGATCAATTATTCAGTCCAAAATATTAACCTTCTCACATACATTATCATTAAAGAAACACAATTTAATATGCACTTCCAAAGTTTATTCGGCCACGTTGGTAGAAATGTAATACTTCGATAGAAAGCATCCGGAAATGTACATTGTTATTCAGTGTTTCCATATTGTTTAAATGTTTAATACAACGTCGTATTTTACAAACCCATATGACAGATAGAAGATCCGTGTCGCATGGAAACACAAACATCGAATTAGGTATGATTTGGAGAGACAGATCGACAAAATCACATATTTGGTGTGCTTACTTTTATGATAAGAGTATAATGCCTTGAATAACTGTCATGCTTAATGGTATTTTTCATTTTAGGATACATATCAACTATATGTTGCAAGAAGACATTTTACAAAAATATGTAATATATACTGCTTTTTCTGAACATTAAGGAAACAATTTATGGGTGTTTTATTGCACAGATGCCGTAACAGTTGGAGAACAAAACAACCTTCGAAGGTAGATCTTTTTTAAGCACATTTAGACTTCTTTATGTTAAATATATTTAAATATAATGTTTATTCACATGTGCATATAACCTATTATTTATAATCATTATTACATCGACTTTTCAATCTACTTTTATAAGTCAGCGTCGACCATTCATATGCTTATACATGTATTTATTTTATGACAGGGCAATACCGATTATAAAGTACATATATACAAATATATTCAATGTCAGATACTTTTCGCTTGGCTGGATCTTACTTCTATTTTTAAACTTGTCTACATACATTTTCAGTGTTTCTCAAGTTGCACCGACATATGAAAAGCTGCAGATAAGGAGTGAAGCATTGTATGTACGCATTACAGCCAACTTAAACTCAACGACAAACTTATAATGCCCTGCACGTATTACTGCATAATCGCTTCCTCAAGACCATACTTCGAGACAGATCGCGTTAATACCTAACTGATATTTCCCTTTATTATGATTTTTGTTAAATGAAACACATTACTGCTAATACGTAATACAAACGTGTATTCTGCATAGAAAAAAATATGCGTTAAGTGAAGGTTCTGAACATAATTGTTAAATTTGACTATTTGTGTATAATATATGTTTTATATGATGATGTTCACATTCGAAGTTAAATGTATGCACATTACGCTGCTATTGTTTTGTACACAGGTTCTTTATTATCTCCGTTCTGGTATGGTTTCATTTGTATTGTGTAAGAGTATGTGTGAATATTGTGACAAAGGGAGGAGAAATGCTAATAACAATGACTTGAATATCTGTAATATATTCACATTAACTTGCATGTTTTATATGATCAACAAAACGTTATTAAAATGTTGCGGTGTGTTTGTTCTTTATGAATGAACAGTATTAAAACTCATGCGCA
Source organism: Dreissena rostriformis (assembly GCA_007657795.1). Lineage (NCBI taxonomy): Eukaryota > Metazoa > Mollusca > Bivalvia > Myida > Dreissenidae > Dreissena > Dreissena rostriformis. The sequence continues at coordinate 4,601 of VMBQ01004581.1, forward strand.
TACACCAATAACAATTGTTCTATTTACATGTTGGGAAGTTATTTTCAATGAAAATGTGTATACTATGTTCGTCACGTTTTCATGTTGATGGTTTTTAATTATTTTACATTTTGTAAGAGACTGCAGTTCCCGTAAACATGTTATAGTTTTCGAATGCAAAAAAACGACAGAAATAGTTATTTATAGGGTAAGGATGCGACATTTGTTAACAGATAATCATATACATAAACATCATATACATGAATAGTATGATAAATAACATTTTGTTATTGTACAACCTTGAAAATAAGTAAATTATTAAAGTAGGGAGCCTGTGTCTGCAAGAATATCTAGCTCAGCCCTCCTATATATGGCCACAGACTTGTCAACACATGAAAAATTGAGGAACACAATGTTAGCATAATATTACACTTGTAATATACCTTTTACTTGAACTAAAATAAAGTAAACATACACTTAATTTGATTGCTTGTTTCCTCGGTGTCTCACATATAAATGACCATAATTTACCCCAAATTTACTGAACACGAAACAATATCCAAGCTCATTGAAAATCAACTATCAGATCTTAGTTAAATGACATATGTTCTCCGCTATGCGGTGTTACGCGGAGACATTTTTTTATAGAGGTTGATGCTAATTTATTATGTATACATTCATTTTTGATACCAAATGGAAGAAATAGTCTTCAATATAGCTATAGCTCCAAAGTTTTCAAATAACATGTTTGAAAAATATCAGCGTTTTTCACCATGCTGTCTTTGTAATTTTGTTAACAATTAAACCATTAACATGGTTTAAATGGTAAGACTTAGTGGTGAACTCGTTTGACTGTTCTCTTATCATAAAGACTTCTAACTTTACTAAAACGCGTGAATTTTTCCAATCGACACCTCTTATCACCGGACCTCATTTTAAACTTGATTTACTTTTAGAATTCGATGTATTCAATTGGACAAATAAATCAAATATACTAAGGCCTCCACAATGTATGCCATTTTTTTAACGCATCATTTTGTTTGATAATGCTTTAAAAGGTGTGTGTGAATTTCTCAACCGTTTTTTCTCCCAATCACGCAAATTATGTTTCATTTTTGTATACTCCGATAGAGTATGAACAACAAATACTGTTTATTTCACTTAAATTTCTCTAGATCAATATAGTGTTTGTGATGCCCCACTTTGTTTTGCATTAATGACTTGGTTCTATAATAACCTTGTCCGACACAGAAACTATTTTACGTTGTCCTACAAGGTGAAGTGTGCGACAGATTTGAGTAGTGGCAAAACGAAAAATCATGCACAGCTATGTGACAGTTGCATGAGTTTTAAATTGTTGCATATAGTTGGTATTTACATTAAACGTTAAGCTCCCAAATCTTTAAAAGCTAGGTCTCTTTAAATATACACCTCTCATGAATTTCTTCAACAGTATATTCTTACTGAAGTCAATACCTCTACTTATATGTGCACAATTACTCACAGTAGATCGTACTGTTTGTATGGCACTATATTAAAAATATTTTGCTTAACAACTGTCAAGAAAATTAATAACACTATTTGCTGTCGGCTTAAATAGATATCTGCCCGTCCAACACAATAGACGACATCATTTTATGTCTTCTAAGGAATTCTTGATATAAGTAAATTTGGTAATGTCATTTTCTTGAATGGATGTTTGTGGTCGGGCTTATGAAGAAGTGTGTAAATTATTTGTGAGATTAGAAGCTCCATAAACTGTCGGTTGTAACACACTGTGCTAGTAAGGTTCAGCTTTCGACAGTGGAGCAACAAGGGCCACTTCTGTGTTCATAATAAAAACCAGGTTTCTTATCAAGACAAATACATTGTCAAAATCATATTTTTGACAGAGCGATTCAAACGTCGTTATGAATTTAAAAAAAAACGGTTTTTAATTTTGATTCGGATATGTTCTTCAATTGAAAACGGAATTTTGTTTTGCTGTATTTACAAGGTTCATGAAAATATCTCTCATCTTCAGGATATTGATCTGACTAGAATCCTCATATGATTTTAGCTACAGGCGCACAGTCTTACCTTGCGCGAATAAATGGTTTATATTGAACACATTTATTGCAGTCTATTTATAATCATAAGCATATTCTTAGAATGTTTTAACTCTCAATATACTTAAATACTTAGAAAAATAATGTTTGTAAGCAACGAATTAAGAGTGGTATTTTTTCCTTTCATAAAATCAATTGAAATCAAGAACAAGTTATAAAATGTTTATATTTAAATTATATAGTATATGCAGACCGTTATGTATACTTTATCACAATTAAAAGTATTAAGACTTTCGTCCCAATATTAAAAAAGATAAGTAGCTAACTAAAATGATTGGTTCAATACGCCGGTATTTTCCATGAAGATATTCATTACGTTCAAACATTTGAAATAAATCGAACAAATTGTATACTTCGTCTGGCAGTTTTTTTTTGTCAAACAAACTTATATTTTTGTTCAAGATGGCGTTTAAAAAGTCTTTCACTTCTAATTGTGCAAGCTACAAAGTATGGTACTCGTAAGCAGGTATACATTCATTATAATTTAGCTACACCGTTGACATAAGATACATTTATAGCAGTCAACAAACGCACACTATATTATAAAGATTTGAGTTTAAGTGTCAGTTTGCAATAAACAATTCAATATATTCATATATTTCAAGATATTTTGAAAACGCCTTGAGTAAAAAACATTGACTGACCGCGCATTTTCAAAGGAATATGTATGCCACATGAATAATATAAAAATTGTGTTGACAATTACACGCGAATAACTTTTAAATAACCTAAACTAATTTTTATACGTAGTATATATTTACATGCGTACAGTGTAATTAAATTATAATTTATCAACCGCATTTGAATACTATACTACTCATTACATTGTAGCAATAAGTCTTTTGAACGATTTCCGTTGCATATTTATAATTTAAACTTGAACACGTAGCATTTATTTGTTCAGCTTTTAATTTTGGAGAAACACTTTCTTGTGTTACAAAGCAGTAAACAACTCTATTCCCTACAGTGCTTTGATTGTGAAATGAGTGCATGTTTAAAAATAGAATACATGTCATGGTCGCAAACTTTAAACTTATAGGCTGATCATTTATCTATTCAGCTCAATCGATATTAGAATACGAGTTCTACCGGTTTACATTTTTCGGCGTTAGCTGTATACGCCAGGCTTTCACCTTAGCCTGACCTTTGTAAGNTTTTTAAAGATATTTCTTGTTATGTGTATTCGAACTAGTTGGAAAAGGTTTAACCCACGTATGCGATTGAACGTACAGTTGCGCTGTATTTTCCCTTTAGTGTAGTATAAATGTAGCATGACGATATTTTCGTTATATGTTGGTTTTTATCGATATATTTGCTGAGTTATTATTATGTTGGAGTTAAGCTTTAATTATATAATATAACATACTTTATATGATGTTGTTTAATAGGATTGTGGAAAAAGATGTGCAAATGGTTATTAAATTACAAATTAATTCTGTAAATAGTATCACGTTTTACTGCATACTTATTTTCAGACATTCACACGCGACACAATGGGCGCTATTATATATTTGTATTCACTATTCTATGTGTTTTATTATCATATGTATTGATATTTATCGAATAAATCTGAATGTAATTTTATGTTCGATAAGTTTTCAACTTATATACAGTTCCCGCTTGAGTCGAATTGCACATTGCTATAATAGGGTTGAAAGCATTTGTTATCGGCAGTATACATAACACATCTGATCTCTATCAAGTATAGCCTAGAAGGAGATATTGTTATAACACTTATGCCAAATAATATGTAATTTAAACAAATATAACCTAGCAAATTTAATAATTGAAAAGATTGAACAACAATAGCATAACTTTGCAATATATGATTTGCATTTTATTTCGAGTTTTTTAACCATCTTTGAACTACAATTGGATCAAGATGAGTGTTAAATTTCTAATGCACTGTTTTTATGGAATGTATTTTCAGGTACACAATGGATTGCTCTCGAGTCTCACTTCCCGTTGTATTTTGGTATTGGAGTGCAAGATCATGTGTCGGTGAAGGTCAGTATTATTTGTGTCGATTATTTACACAGAACATATTGACCAGCACTTATAAAGTCGAAATAGCCATTTTCAGTGAAAACTTAATCAAATTACCTTAATAATAATTCCTTTAGCATCTGTGCGTTTAATTCGATTTTAAGTATTGCACATTTGTATGTGAAATTAATCAATATTACACAATGATCCTTATTACTCAACTACATTAACATGTATATTGATTTTCTTGTTTTGCGGGAAACCAAGGTCCAGTATGCAAGTGAATTGATATATCGCTTCTTTGCTTTATGTATCATTTTATATANTTTTTTGTTAGATGTAAGTGTAAACGTGCCACTTATGTGTCGGCCTATTCTCAAATATTGATCGGATATATATACATATATATATAGATATAGATATTTATATAGTTTAATGTAGTTCAACTTGTTTGTTAACTCAAGTTATATCTCGAGATGTAAATTTTAAACCTTTCAAATATCAAATGGACTGCGAACATAACATAACTTAACGTTCACGTTTAACCTAGCGGATAAATAAACGAGATATGATTTTGCTTGTATAGTGCGCACATACCAATCCAAAATGGTGAGTTCAGTTTCATTTTATTAACTCTTTGTTGTTACAACTATTAATATCTGTAACATCTGTGTGTATATTTAGAAATTTGGAACTGAGAAATAAATGAAGTTTGTGTACACGTCAACGAATAAAAACAAATTAAAGAGTGAGTTTAAGTGCATATTCGTTGGTGTATTTGACTGGTATATTTCGGATGTTCATTCGGATCTCCTTAATTCGCATTATTTTTTATTTTTTTTGCAAGTATTCATACTGTGTTAACGTTATTTTGCGATTATTATTTTAAAATGATCGCCAATTCAACCAAGATGTTTATGGTCAGCACAAATAGTAGGTGTTGGCTGTCTGTTGACTATAGCCATCAATCAAATACAAATTAGCATGCATGCAAGTTTTTTTAACTTACCCATGTATTGACCTGCATTGCTTTATAATATATTTATAATATCTACGGATCCTAAAAATACATAGCGGTGTTTTTTTTTAACTAATTGGCTGATGCATTTACGCTGATACAACTACAAATGACATTTCAGTGAATGTATTGTTTCTTGACATGTATTCCGCACTAGTGCCCAAGAGCATGCTCCACAATATCACCAAAATAACCAACCTCACTAATTCACATGGTTCTTAAAATGAATATTAAAGCCAAATAAAAATGGTTACGTCATAGTTAAGTTTCACCTCTCTAGCCGAATCAACTTTTTAAAATATTATACTGGTATGTATTCTTATTGTATTGAATCATTGCGATCTTACAAAATACAATGTTTTCAGATCGGGTGGAATGTCGGACCGAATAGTCGCGTTATCTTTATAAATGTCCTCGATATGTGCAGATAACTATCCGCAATGTGTATGCACTCATATCGTTATCTTTGAGAGCCATGAATTATTTAAACTATTTAATACCAGTCCTGCGTTTTAGGATTTGAAAATTGCCTCTTACGATTATATTTATTGAAGAGTAACTTAGGCAAATGAAGACATTATATGTGTTTACCGTGTAAGCTGGCAAACAAAACACACAAATCCAATAAGTAAATAACTAAATTTACGATAAAATGAATATTTTTTTAAAAAGAGCACTATAGTCACGTAATTCTGAAAAGTATATTAAATGGAGCAGTGGTATTGTTAAATATGAATTATACAAATCCCAAATTTTACCGGTTTGGTTTTATCTAAGACTAGGTATTCCTATACAATCATTCACATCGCTTGTATAACGTACCAATAATCAAAATTAAGAACCAAATATATATAGCAGTGATACACTTATTATAAACAAACTAGCTGTACAAGCAGGCGAGAAACGTTTTATTAAAACGTTAAATGATAATAAACTTTTTTCTATTTCGATATAATCAGAAGGCGAATGAAAAGCACAAATAAATAAACATATCTATCTAACATATCTTCCAAAGACTCTCAAAGCTTTGTGTATTGCGAATACTTACCTTTTATATCCATTAATTCCAGTGTTTGTCCTAGAATGTTGTTAGTTATTACAACAGTATATCCATGACTTGTGCCAATGTTTTGTTTCATCTGTCACCCATGGATGACTTACGAAAATATATGCTTATGAAACCAGTTCTACAATTATTTTGCTTTGCTTTAATTTTAGGTCTATCGTCAATAATCATCGACAAATACACACAGACAAAAGTTTAAGGGCATTGACTAAACTCGCAGTACTTCTTTAGGCCTAGACATACTATCTTTTCATTTGTGTTCATAACATGGTTTCCTGCATAACGCCAATCCGATTGCGGGATATTGTTATACTTTGAAACTATTCCGGCGACATTTAAAGTAAGAAGAATTGGCCACCAAGCACAATTTTGTCGTGTTCTGAGAAAACTGGGCATAATGCTTGTGCGTAAATTGTGCGTAAATTGTCATACCAGATTAGCCTGTGCAGTCCACACAGGCTAATCAGGGACGACAATTTGCGCTTTTATGGAATTTTTCGTTTAAATGATGTCTCTTCTTAGCGAAAATCCAGTTTAGGCGGAAAGTGTCGTCCCGGATTAGCCTGTGCGTCCTACACAGGCTAATCTGGGACGACACTTTACGCACATGCATTTTGCCCAGTTTTCTCAGAACACGACACAATTTATCTGCTATCTTACAAAGTTATTATTCCTCACTGATTTATATCAATGTTAATATATATAAATTTCAAATGCTGTACAATTAAATTTTATCGAGAAATAAACTGCCTATGGTGTAGAATATGTAGGTCTTAACAAAATGAATCGAAAATAGCTATTCGGTGAAAACAAACTCGGATGATTGGCATAATGAGCACTGCGTAGACAATCTGATGTGGCCCTAGTGAATACAGGATCGCTAGGAGGTAAACGATATCGTTAAACCAGGAAGAGAACACCTCAAAATTGTCAAATTTCACAAACGGGTTAACACATGAAGACAAGTTACGACTTAAAAATAATTCGTTGCGCGTAGTAAAAAACAAAAAAGTTATATTGAATATTTACATGAACTCAGTGTGATATAATCTTTCAATATTTTTATGAGAACTAGTTTACGAAATATTTGACTTGAAGGTCAAATTTGAAGATTTCTGTAATGTTTTCAGTCTAAAAAGTTGTAATTGAAAGCAAACAAAAGTTGCGAATAAACTACAATTGAGAGGTAATCCTAAGATATTTTTAAACCCAATTATGCTTTAATTCGCTCAAAAACAGTAAACCAATAAAACAATAGCTATATTGTGTTTTTTTTAACGATGTAATGGCATTTACTGTACTGTACTGATCAATCCATGATAATATAAATTATTTACTCGCAAAAACTACCATTGACATACCAATAACGATGACAAATAATACACTGTACATGAAACACTGCAGTTTTGCAGTATTCATTATTGCATTTCATGAACATTTGATTGAATTTTGGTTTTTACCTGTGATATGCTGTGTGATTTAAAAGTCAAATAAATATCAATATGTTAGGACTTTGCCAGTTAAAAACAGTATATAACTAAAAATGCAAATATATTATCAACACATTTTGAAATGTCTAGTTTAGTATTTAGCATAAACATTTTGTTGAAATCTTTATCGTAGGTTTATACTATTTGTCCAGTGTCGTAAATGTTCTGTGAAAGACAAATATCAAAATAAATGTGTACGTTAATATTTGTTAAGTTAATTTTAGGTAATGTAGAAAAATGTGTTTAAACGCTGCGGTTTGTTCCATCCCTATCAACCCGATCAGCACACCTTTTTTGGTGCCATCGAAAACTTTTCAGGTAAAGTTGTCGATCATATTGCTACATTCGATCATATCAGTAAAATTAATTTCTACATCTAAGGAAAGATGATTATGTAACAAAAAGACTTGCAAAATGTTTTCCATTAAACATCCATATTTAAGTGGGAAATAACTAAGCAAACAATTAAAGGCTAACGATTAAAACATTATTGGTCGACCTACCTTCAATGTTTGTCTGTGAGATATTAAGTAGAAACAAACAACTACTTTTTTCGGCCTTATCTCAGTTATTGATCGAATAAAGTTGAATGCAATTTAACCGGTTCGTACTGCATAAGTTATATCTCGTGATTCACATGTTTAACATGGAACAAAGCGTTTGGAATGCCAACATAACATTACTTTCACGTTTAATCTAGTGGATTAAGAAACAAGATATGCTCTGGCTTGTAAATTGTGCACATACAAATCGAAAATGGTAAGTAGAGTTTAATGGGTTTTTTTTTAAATTTTTTGCGTAACCATTATTTATATCAGCAAAAGCTGTATGGATATTTAGAAATGTGGCATTGGGAGATAAATTAAAGTCAGTTTGTTTTTACACGTCAGCAAACACGTTACAGAGTGAGTTTAAGTTTGTAGTCGTTGGGTTTGACTGGTGTTTGGTGTATTTCGGAAACTCATTTGGTAAAACAAAATACATTGTTCCTTAATACTTATATGTGCGGGTTTCGTATCTCGGCCCAACCGGCCAAACTATATTGGCTGTTAACTTTCTAATTTTACAGTACTTAGCGTATTTTCCACTAGAAATAAAGCGTTAGAATATAACAAATACCCTTATTCTTTTTGCAACGTATCTTTCGTTATGTGTGAACGTTAGTTTTGCGATTTTAATAAACAAAAGGATCGAACATTCCACCATGAATACAAAATTAAGTTAAGAATCGGCTCCTAATTCAGGACATAGCGCGTTTATTTAAATCATGTTTTCAAGGAAGATTAACATCCTGGTTACAAGTTGAGGTATGACGGGCGGGCGGCGGCGTCACACATGTGGTTCCCGGTCAATTATTTTAGTTTGCATTTAGTAACTTTTTTATAAATGGGCCTAACGAAAATTTGCTTGGAGACCAATTAAACATTTTCTTAATTCGATTCTGTTTAAAATAAGTTCATTGCATTGGACAATGACTCTTTGGCTTACAAATTACCACCCATTGATACTACAACCAATATAATTTCAGTGATATTATTGTTACTTGACATATGTCCATAGGACATGGATGCGCCCACATCCCTTTTTTGTCTGAAGACTTCACTAGTGTCGAACATAATGCTCCACAATAGCACCAAAATAACCAACTTCACTTATTAACATAGTCATTAATAAGAACGATAAAGCCAACTACACTTTTTGTTATTCTTTTTTAAATTATATCCAAATATGGGCAATAACTTCGTTTCAGTTAGAAATAAACCAAACTACCCAAGTGCTTAAGTTCACATGCTTGCTGATATCATTGTAAAGTTTAATCTCTCTAGCCGCAACACTATTCGAGTGCAATAAGTTCCCAAATGTCACTTTGTTTGCTTAAAGATGACAATTATCCAGATCGAAAGTGAACCAGGTGCGCTATTTGACGTGTTGATTACTTATTCATCATTGTAGTAGCAACACGTTAAACGTGGCGCAAGTTCAAAATAGTATTGTTTTCGGCAAAATATAACATATTACTCAAGTTATGTCGTAACGAATATTAGTTAAAATACCCAGGTGCTGGTCCATATGTTTTCTAAGTTTAATCTGTATAGCAACAATACAGTAGGAGTGACGCGTGGCCTAATGCCTTTAATGCATTATGGTAAGATGTTTTGTAGAACACTTTGCGTTTTCAAAAGGGAGATATTTGGTGTTTCAACTTTTGAAATACTGTTTATCATTGCTTACCCTGCATATGCAACAGACTGAAACAATTTTGAAAGAGGGTAACGAAAGGAGCACTCCCAGCCTGTGAAGTTTTGTCAAACTTTCTACTCATTATAAGGATTACAGTGTCAGTGCTTTAGTATATATTGAAAAGCGGTTGTTATTCAAACGCGCATGTGTGACATACCACTGCATGGCACTAGCAATGATTGATAAATTTCCTACCAGAGGACCCGAAAGAATAACTCCAAATATTGCATTGGTAAATTTGAGATATTTTCTTCAAACGTTTCGCTTCGTAACTTTTTCCGGATGAATCGAACATAAGTTGTAAATCGGCCTTATATTTTAACATGACTTACATACATTTCTATTTTTATATTTCAAGCTGTGATGTTCGCGTTCATAAGAAAAACCCAGTAGCGAAAAGGCTATATACATGGCTGATTGGTGTATATTTTATGCGCTTTTATGTTTTAATGATTGATTGTTTACTTTCTTTGCACAATATTTCATTCTTTACAGATTAACACAATTGTATATTCGACTGTTTTGATTTAAACTATATGTTCAGCATCCCTTTGATAAATAACGTCTGTAACAAATCTCACAGAGATTATTTTGAGAATGCTGATTTCCGGCAAGTTAATATATTGTCAAACAGACGAAAATACGAGTTGCGAACCTATCATTGAATCGATATATAAAAATAAACGTATTCATCATTATCCTATCAATAAGAATCAAATAACCAATTATGTTGAGTGCTATTCGAACAGAAGGGTTTAAGTTTATACAGACTGGTAAACATGTGTATTAGACTCGTATGTAACGTTTATGTTCTGAATCATTGCGATCATGCAAAATATACTGTTTTAAGATCGGGTGAAATGTCGGACCAAATAGTAGCGTTATCTTTATGAATGTCCTTGATTTGTGCAAATAACTATCCGCAATGTTTACGCTCTTATGTTTTATCTTTGAGAGCAATGATTTTTTTTCTATAACAATACCCTGTCCTGTGTGATAATGTTTCGAAATTTTATCATAAGTTAGATACATGCATGTATTGGACATGACCTTAGGCAAAGTAAAACCTTATGTTGTGTTTTCTGTTTGGGCTGGTAAATGTTTGTACTTCAGAAGAATTGCCATATTTTTTAGACATCTATGGTTGTGTGCAAACAAAACAAGCAATGCAAAACAAGCAATACAAAACAAGCAATACAAAAGGAAATTACGATCAAACAGCTTCTGTTGAATAATAACCGAATCTAAAGCAGTGATAAAATAAGTACTGACAAGGTAAAACTAGCAAGACATGCTTTAATTGGTGAAACATTCTTCTTTCACGGATCCAATGCACAAAACAAAACTTAAAAAAAAACGAACAAGCAACGTATTTATATAAATTTTCTTACAAAGACATTCAAGGTTTTATGTATTGCCGATAATTACCTCTCATATCAATTTAATCCAGTGTGTGCCCTTGAATTTTGTTAGTTATTGTTACAATATACCCATGACTTGTCCCGGTGTTTTGTTTCTTCTGTCACTCATGGATGACACTCTCAAAATATGCTTTTGCAACCAGTTCTAACAATCTTTAGCTTTACTTTCAGGTCTATCGTCAACAAACCACGGACTTAACGTATCACAATCATTAAAATCGCATTAGTTCTTAAGGATTAGAAATACTGTTTACCTTGTCATGTTTGTACATGACATCTTTTCCTCCATACCGCTAATCCCATTGCCTAGTCTTGTTATATATTGAAGCCATACGGGCGACATTCATAGCCAGACGCAGTGGCTACTTAGACTGATAAGTCTGCTATCTGTCAAAGTAATTACAGCATACAGATTTAGAATAACTTGATGAAAAATGTCAATATCCTCTAAGACACGAACTAGTAGGTGAAAATGCTGTACCATTTACCTTTAATCGAAAAATAAAAAGTCTATGTCGGAGAATATGTAGGTCTAAAAAAGGTGAATTTAAAAAAAGCTATTCTTTTTAAATAAATCGTATTCTAGTCATAATGAATACTGAGGTCGCAATACAAAATTTTGATGTTTGTATTTCACTTAACGATTTATAGGTATGTATTATCCAACGAACATCTTATCAATCTGGTGTGGCCTTAGCGAATACATGAATGCTTGGAGGTAAAAGATAACGTAAAACCAGGAAGAGAAAATTAATTTCATTATTGTCAAAATTCAAAAACGGTTGAACCCATGTAGACAGGGCAGGATTTATCAATCCTTCGTTGTGCGTAGTGAAAAACATGGTTAGTTATGTTTTATAATTCATGAAAGCAGTGTGATATTTTATGTAATATGTGATGCATTATTTGATGCGATTGTCAAATTTGAAGATTTCTGTTATGTACTACATTGCGGGAAAACTATACTGGTGAGGTCAGCGTAGGGTATTTAAAGAATATATTGATTATATACAATTTTTAATGCGTTAAAAAGCATTAAAACAATATAAAAAGGTAAATAAATTAATTTTGTTTAAGATGGTATGATATGAACTAATATACCCATTATATTAATTATTTACACTCAAACACTACCGATGTAATACCAATAACGATGACAAATAGGACACTTTACATTAAACAATTGCCCTTTTTTCAGTATTCATTATTGAAGGTCATGAAAACGTGCTTGAATTTTGGCTATTACATAAGTTGATGTGCTGAAATATTTAAAAGTCTAAAATCCGTACTTTATTTTGCTTTTGTTCGTTTTGCGTAAAACCTGATTTTTCTTAAATTTCTTAGCGAAATTATCCTTCGTGAGCATAATAGTAATTGCTCCATAACATGTTATAAAACACAATATTTGACCAGTGATTTCTTTTAAAATATGAACTCAAAAGAGCGGGTCCCTGTTTAAACATTTATAATTTCAATCCCTCAGGGCACAAATTGTCCAGTTTTCCATCGTCAGATAGCAGAAGGTCCTTGCGTTTTTCGACGCATTTCTACGTTTAATATGTACATTACCTGTTTGATTTTTGAATACGATTCTCTATTAATTGTCTTCTGATCTGCTTAGGACAATAGCCTTCTGTTGCAAAAAAAAGTGTATGTCGTATCGTATATTTGTGGTAGCAGTTTCGACGTACGCATACGATGCGTATGCATATTCTGCTGGACATTTAAATGACATGACACCAAAAAGAGCGTTAATAGTTTGACTTGTGATATTCAGTTTTTAATGTATCAATATTTTTGTTTAATGCAAATGCCTTTTGTATGGCGTTTTACATTTAACATTTAATAATATTACTTAATATAGAGAAATAGAGACCATTTTTCGTTGAAATAGATCCTAGAATGACTGTGTAGATAATAATTGTGCTGTTTTATTTAGCAAAATCTGAGTACGATCGATACAAAAACGTTATTACTATATAACTGCATCTCGTGATATACTTCCACAAATTATCATCGTTAAACGGACGCTTACGGTAAGCATTTAGCAAACAGTATTCTGTTCTAGTTGTCTTGCCCTTCTCTTTTTGTCAATATTTGATATTGCTAACGTCCTCCTTAAACAGTTCTGTGAGAAACGGCGTAATCAACGTTTAATACAATTCTATTCGCAATATGTAAATGCAAAATACGTGTCATGTCATCGGGAATGGCTCATCTCGTTCGTTTCAGCATATCATAATGTTGTACATTAAATAGGTACATAAGGACGCTATCATGACTGCATATAGAGCTCCAGTAATTTGTCAACTACTCCTACACGTATTATTTGCATGCCAGTTATGGCTCAATGTTATCAGCCGCAATGTCTATGAACGCATCACTAAAGTATAAACGTTATCTTATAAAACAATATTCAGTCAAATATTATTTTTCTCAAAAAGCTTTTAAATATTTTTTTCATTGTCATGTTATATTCATCCACACAGGGCTAACATTGTCGGATCCATTTTTAACACAGATACAGCCAGTTGTTCTTCCATTTCCAATGCTTCAGCAAAAAACACGTTTGTTTTGTTCATGGCAATATTAAAAGTCTGATGCACAAAAAAACAGATTCTTTGCACAGGCCCCCGTGAAGTTGACTAAATCGCTTTTAAAGAAACATTGATAAATAGTTGAATGTTATTTACAGATCTCCTCTTAGGTGACTTCCACAAGCCAATTCGTAAGGATCGCTCAGTCGACTCACATGATGACATACGTTAATATCACTTTGAAACGCAGATAGGATTTTTAAAATAAAATTATGTAGGATGTATATGGATTGAATATCTTCCTTCAAGAAGTAAATCCATTCTTGTTGACGTTTTTATAGAACGCCTAATGCAGATAAATCGTGGGATACATGCCAATTAGAACTAGATAGGGCTAGCCGAAGAAACACGAATACATTATACCATTATTACATGAGTTTTAATATAAATGCTCTCGCCGAATAGCCAGTACGTAAACTAAATGAATTATGTCTAGAATATGAGTTGACGCATTGTATTCACGATCCAAAACATTATACTGAACAGACATCTGCTGTAATTGACAAAATCTTTGTAAGGAATCGGAATACTGTATTACTTTCTGGAACAGCTAACCCTTTAAAATTATGAATATATTTAAATATTCGGTACAACTGCCCTGTTATGTTTACTTTGAAATTGACAAAACCTCTTTCCAAAGCGAGTAATTAACATATCTTGCATTACGACATTGGGGTTAATTCAAAACTAAGACAATTAATGACATATACAAAGTCGGATCTATTAAAATGCGAAGATGTTGATATTAACGCAGTAAATAGTAATTAAATAATGCAAGACCGCGTATTCTAAACAAAAATGTTTTTATACGTTCTCGGATTTACCATGGATAAACAATAGCATAAAGAACCGATTACGACAACGGAAACCATATTTACCGAGAAGAAAATCAATTAAATAGATAATGTATGCACTGGTCGAATATCCATCGTCCTTAAAATGATGTTGTATTATTTTAACGACCGGTTTTCTGGTATTCAAATGCTGCTTTTCGATAATGGTACTCAAAATGAAACGGATGACATAGACAACAAAAACTGAATAATATATGCATGCACGCGTCAAGTCTGATAAGAAGATGTTTATAATGAGCTAAAATGGGTACTTATCAATCAACGAAGAGACAAACATACCTTTATATTAATGTTTAAAATGAATGCTAGCAATACAGCAAACTATTAACAAATTCTCTTGTCCTCTACAGTTGGATCATCTAGCAATTATTTGCTAAGAAAGTCGTTACATGTCCAAACGATTTAAGCCTGAACGTTACTGTATATAAATTAATTCCTTCCATCTACTGTATTTAAATTGAATAATCTTCCCCTTGACATCAAACATGTTGAATCGATCCATTCCTTCAAGAGGCTGATTAACATAAATGGATCGATTCAAAATGATTTATTTTCATATGGCGAAAGACGCTTCCAAATATTACACATAATATTAAGAACAACGTGTAGCGCCAAAAATGAATATCTATTGAGACGATTTAGAATGACATCCTCGTTATTCCTCTGTTGATTTTATGAAAACGACGTCTAATTACTTTCTCCAAGGCAGTGAGTAGATATTCGTGGCGAACTTTATACTTAGTATGTTACAGAACGATTATCAAATTTCCATTTGCACCACAGAAATATTCAAAACGTCTTACAGCATGAAGTAGAATGTATGCTGAAAGAGACAAACTATGTAAAAAAAGGTATTTCGTTCCGATCCTATTTACATATTATACATGGTGTATGAAATTATGAAATTCTATGTAAAGCAATGATTGTTTGTTTGAAATACATAATCAGTTTAAACTTAACGATTTAGTATCAGAGAATTAAACGTCCAAAGTACTGATCAGAAAACATCGTCTGTCACAGAAGTCAGTTTGGTCATCGAGTAGTATTTTTAGGGATAATCAATTGACAATTTGTATATGTCATTACAGGATATGCATAATGGAGATACACTATATTGAAAATGAAATGTATTTCTTTGCGTTTCACTGAAAATACAATTTTGTTATAGATGATGTAATGTACAAGAAAATGACAAGTGTTTCTGAATCCAATGGTTGATGAGTCATATATGAGGATGTAAACTGACATGTTTATAAATTTAAACAACATGTAAACAACGTCGAAGTAAAAACATTTATATAGTACGAAGTATAAAACACACACAAAAGGCTATTTCAATGACATAAACAGTAATTTTATTTTAAAAGCGAATAAATCAATGACAAAGATATGTACTTCTATTTTCTTATTGCAATCATCATTCTTGGGCGGTTATGTGTTTTTACAATGATTGCAGTTAAAACTTAAAATAAATTGTCCACAAATTTGTTTAACTTTTGTTATAAACCGAGTTCCACTTTACAATAACATTATATACAACATGACGTTAACACAATTTTTAATAACGTTTTATATGTATGGACCTTATTCTCATAGTTATAGTCTATATAATGTTTTTATTTAATACTGGCCATTTTATTCTGCATTTGAAAATAATAGTTATTGACAAAACAAAACAGTGTAGTATTTTGCAATATGTTAATGGTTATTACATTTGCGTTTATTTAAAAAAAAACATCTAATCAAGAAATGCAGTTAATATAGACTTACACATTTCAATAAATTAAATAATGTGGATTTTTGTTAAATTCCTACTTCGATTTAAAAAAAAATGTTTAGGGTTAAAATACTTGCTGATTATATACGTATTTGATTCAAATATTGTAAGTGGTACAATTGTCTTTTTTCATTGTAAAGTATATTGATGTGTGTTTCTTATATTGGTTTTATGTACTGGCTTTTTAACATATTACATAATAAAAACGGCATGTGTGATATACTTAAACTTTCATTTTCAGAGTGATTACGTCGTTTCCGACTTACAAACAAACTTATCCATCATTTTGTCGACTGCCCTTGACGACATTGGTGTTAACATGTATACAGTGCAGATGAGAAGACGCTTAACACTGGCGAAAGAAGAGGCCTTTAATATTCAGAAAAAACTAAATAGAGAAAATGTGAATTTATTCATCTTCGGAAGTCAGTCGGAAGGAACAACAACGCTCGATTTAAGTTCAGACATTGATACGCTTGTTGCAGTACACTATATCAACATTATGATAAATTGGCAAGATTGGGAACCTAACAAGTTTAACGCACGATTATTCAAACTCACAACGACACCGTCGCAATACTATCTTCTTCAGATGGTAGCGGCAGATACCCCTGAACCGGTCATGATCGGTGATTTAAACAATATGCCTAACAATTTCGCTATTCATGTATTGCAATCGGATTTGATCGTAGTTCGTTCAGACCGATTTCTAAACCATTACCGAACGTTTACAAGTATGGCGTTTTTAATGGAAACTAGCACGAATGGTCCAGCAGTTACTATGGAAAATATTGATACCGTGTGTGCATTGCCCGTAATTGGAGCGTTGCCTGAAATTCAAAGTTTTTTCGATAGGGCAATGTTTGATTATTGGCCTACACCAGAACTGTTAGCAGACGCACGCGATTGTGTTAATTTTCTAGTTCCTTTGGGATATGTTTTCAGTGAAAGTAAAAGTATAGAGTGGAGATTGTCTGCAAATTTGATAGAACGTAAACTTATGTTAAGTTTAAACGCTGCGCAAATACAGTGTTATGTTGTATTAAAATTGTTGAAGAACTCACTGTTTAAAGAACACATAAGTAATACAGACGGAATTACTAGTTTTCATTGCAAAACAGTCTTGTTCTTCACGATAGCAAACCATCCACTATATTTATGGGAGTCCCACAACCTGATTTTGTTAATAAAACTGTGTCTGAAGACATTAAAAAGATGGTTAAAATCAGGCAGGTGTCCACATTTTATTATGCCGGATGTAAATTTGTTTGATGGCAAACTGAGTGTGCTGGACTGTCAACAATTGCATATGTATGTATCATCACTTATTAAAAATGATCTTCGAGATATATTTCATCTGGAAATAGAATGTTTACATGCCAGAATAAATTCCTATCGTGATGGTTATATTTCTGGTGATTACCTTTCTAGGCGCAATATACACTTGGCTATCTGGTATTACTTGTATAAAACATTTATTGGTTCAATATATGTCCATAATGTGTATTGTCTATCTCTTCAACAAGATGCAAGTTATTCCGCATACATCGCTTTTATTATTCGAAAGTGGACGGGTAGTTTTGAATTGTACAATGTTACAACACAAACCAATAGAGGTATCGCCAAACGTTTCTTTATGGATTTTTCTGTACGTTTAGCAACAGCATTATCATCATTGTGTATTCGATCAAATCAACCCACACATAAAGACATTCTTTTTCTGTTTCAATGTGGAATCCATTCAGACCTTGCCTCAAATCGGTTAAAATTAGATTCTATGTTGTATTGCAGCGGACATATGACTGCAGCGGAGCACATATTAAAAGATGTATCACGTCTGTGCAGGAATTCCGTGGCAACGTTATGTGTGCATGAGAAGGAACCGACTATAAGTATCACATATGCGCCAGCTTGTTTGAATCTAGACAAGCAGTTTATTAAACACCAAGTGTTGTGCGTTATATTCTTAAAAAAAGATGCAAACTGTGTTCCACCGTTTCTGTTACCTGAATTTAATAAAAGAGCGTATACAGAAAATGTAAGCGGATTAGAAAGAATGACGGTGAATAGATGTATTTCCGATGCACTTCCATTTCTTTACTATTTACAGTATCTAACACACGGATCATTGGGTAAACGTAAAAGGCAACTGTCGGCCCTAAGAAAATTGGTTAAATGTTTAACTGAAGAAAAGTCAGAACTGCATCATCGTAAAACTGCCATGAACATGTTGGCTCACTGCCAGGAAATTGAGGGTAATATTGAGGCTGCTTTATATATATTCGAACAATCTTTGCAAACGTGGCCCGAGGTAAATATCGCCGGTTGGCATATCGACAGACTTTGCAGAAGAGGCGAAGAAATGGATGCTGCACACAACTAAAACATGATGACTTACAGTGATAACATGCATATCAAAACGAGCGTATGTATTTCTCAGTAAATGAAATTGATGTATCTCTTGTGTACGTTTTGCTTTGTGGTTATTTGCAAGATGTATGATTAATTCAATGCTTTGATAATTTAAACAAGTGTTTGCTGTTTAGGCTTAAGACGAATACAACTTCGTAGTTAAATATGTTTAATGACATAAATTGCTTTATGTTTGAGAGCAAAAATAAGAAACTTGCACATATAAACGACAAAAAGGTTTGCATATTGAAACCAATGACATGTTTCATATCAACAATATAAATGCGGTCATGGTAGATTAAATGTTCCGCACCCGTATTCATCAAACTATTTCTAGACATAACGATATAGAAATAGTTAAACTTTTTCAGGTGAAAACTTCTTGTCTGCTACTCTTTTATTTTAGGAAAAGACAAAGAATACAGACTATTCTAAAATTCTAAATATTATAATTTCTTACGGTAATTTAATGTATATTTCCTTTTAAACATTGAAATTAATGTAGAAATGAAATTTATTTGTACTTGTATGTATATGTATACAAACGTTGGAGAATGTGTCGGGTCTGAGTCAATGTCTACAAACCAAACGATTATGTATGATCCATATTTTTACTGAATAAAATACATTTGATTCGATACATATACATCTTTTTAACCAATAACATTTGTCAGGTGTTATCAATACTATATGGCAATATTATATTATGTCCTTTGTTTGATTGTCGTTTTATCAAACGTGTAAAGAGGTCAAAGCATCATGCGACGAGTATGTCTTGATCAGGTTTTTGAATGGCTTTGTATTAGATATAGGTTTTGTCAAAATGTTTGTTCCGATTCAGATATATGTATGTTTCTCTTGGTATATCGAATTTTATGATATGTTTTCTTTCTCGTTTTATAAGGGATCATGTCTTTATCAAATACTATATGTTCATCATTTTAACATTTGTGTGATATGAATTTAGTAGATGAGTATCTATGATATCTCCAGATAACATGTCTTGTATGATAGTGGTTAAACTTAATCCTGGTTCATTTTATTGATGCATTTCATCACTGTTCCGACACTATGCCATGGTATTTTAAGTACTTTTTATACGCACTAATTGTAGTTTGTAGATTGAATTGTGATTCATTGATCCTTTAAGAGACATGCACATGCCAATTTTTATTATTATACATTATCTTAATATTACACTCAACAGTCAAATTGTCTAATTTGTAACTTTGCCATTTACAGTCAAACAGATTTTTTTTTAAACGGGTTAAATTTTCAATTCTAAGATATTTTCATATTAAATTAAAGGCAAATGCTAAATACATCTATAATACAGGACAATGTACAGGACGTCACCTTAACACGTATACACAAACATTAAACATTCAATTGATATTGCATGAAGTTTGTTTTAGTGATACAAAATGTCAGCGGATTACTTCAAACATGTCATATTTAGTATAAAATATTAACAAGGTAAACTAAAATATTCTTTGTAGTTGAAAAACAAACATATGCTAAATAAAATATAACCACGTTTTATCATTTTTGTCCATATTGCACACTTCGTGATATTAAATACAACACAACACAAAAGTTGTCATTTCGTGTATTGATTAGTCATTGTTTATTGAGAGATTCGGCATTACCAACGTCAGTGGTATTACACGGTGAAATGCTTGTTTTGATTATTAAGAAATTAGTAAAGTTCACTTGACATATTGTATTCTTAAATTAGATTTCTGATATTGATCTCCACCTTCAACGTTTGCATCAAGAAACTGCAAACATGTCCAGCAATGACGTCGTAAGTCTCCTATGTAATATGTTCGTGACGCGTTGTAAATCAATTCCTTTGAAATAATATCAAGCACTGTCGACTGTTTCACAATCAAATGACACAAATGAATGATAATAAGAATGTATGTTTTGTATTCCATTGTTATGTTTTTTGTTCACAGATTTAAATAACAAATATGCGTTAACTAAATAGTTTCATTCCATAAATTAATAAACACGTTGGTCTGTGTTTTGGATAAAATCTTAAGTTGTGCATATGCAGAATGTCGATTACAATTACTGCTGCAGTACCATAACCCTCCAGATGTGGATGGTATTCAGATAATATTTATAATTTAAAAAACCGGTAGGCTCAAAAATGAAAATTGAACATGTTCAATTACCTTTTGCTTGCCTACTTTGTGACCATTTTGACTATTGGGTATAGTAATCACATTAAAGACCTAAATTGTATTTAAAAAACTGTGAAATTACCTAAAACCGCCCCACATCTTAAAACATTTCAAAATGCGTGGAAATAAAATTGTTTAATTAATCCGTTTTCCAAAGCAACTTCTTTTTAATTCAACAATATTTGTATGTGGATGTGGATATCATGTATTAGATTGTAAGAGGGGTGTGATTGGGTGAAATCGTAAATCGAGAACTGTGTAAAGCTTATTCTACGTAATGCTGGCTTATGCATTTAATCAACCTTCAATACCATGAAGCAGTAAATGGTTATAAGGTATTGAACTGTCTTTCAATGTTTTTTATTTATTGTTGCAATTAGTTGATTTGTACAGCTGATGCCCTGTCTGATGCAGCGAATTTAAACGCTTTTTGACCGCCGTGATATCCATTTATGAAACCAAACGTGCACTTTCGACCTTATTTTCCAGTTTTTTTTTATTGAAATGTAATTATAAAAAGCATTTGATGATAATGCTGGTATATGCACAAACCAAGATTAATCGATTTAATGACAGAAAAAGGGACCTTTACATTGACATACATTTACATTAAAACAGTCGTAAAGACAAATGAGTCTTAAAGAGTGAACTATTGCAATCATCAACGGATTAAAACAAACATTTGTCAGTGTCATTTATCATATCCTCTATATTGGTAAAGAACGACACAAAAATATTTGCCGTTTTTAAAATGCTAATTTTGATGGAGTGGCGGATTTAGGAATAAACTCTGCACCAGTGTTTTTAAATTTTGAGAAGAAAAAGTCGAAGATAAGTTTAGTTTAAACCTATTTATTTTAGCTCGATTGCATAGTTAGCCTATGTTTTTTTGAAACGCTATCGAGTTCGTTTTCAGGGTAAAGAACCAGTTCTTAGTGTACATGTGAGATATAAAAAAATCCTTGCGAATCGAGCCCGTGACCTCACGGTCGCTAGACGGACACCATATTCACTACGCCACGGCGAACTCATTAAGTTGACGATAACGCTGAAAACAATTATACTTGCCATAGGAGTTGCTCCGCTATCGTCTTTGTTCATGAGATAACCGATTAGTCCACCCAATAAATCTGACGAAATAAAAGATCGCCGGATGAATATCGAGTAATAATTGCAATAATACAATCAAACACATATATTGCGGCTGCAGTTAAAGTTAAAAACCCGTCGTAGTAAATGGCGTTGGTAAATTAAATAGGATGATATGGGATCAGCCCATGGTAGTATATTTTTTTATGGTTTTGTTTCTTATTTGAATCTCAAAAATGAGTTCTTACGGAGTGACCTCTACAAAGAGCATAGCATAAAATAAAAAACAGCAACTAAGATCAAAAGTAGCAATACAAATTAACAAGCAACACGTATGTTGATTTTTGTTATTTAAATATGACATCTTACACATAGTTTGTTGGACAATTTCTTTAGACGCATCGTTCGCTTGATAGTGTAATAACTTGTTTAGTTGGATTATATTTCTTTGTTAATTAAGAACCAATCCCCTAATCCTTTTAATAGATTCCGATACCAACGTCAATAATACACTGACAGTATGTTTGCAGTATTCGACTAACCCGTAACGTTTTTGCTTTCATGTTTTCATGTTCTGTCTAATAGTATTGGTACATTTGAGTGAGTTTGTGATGGGCTAAGTAAGATGTTCGCCTAGTCCGAAATCCGGTGTTAATCCCCAATGCTATATTATGTGCCCTTGGTGCTATGGACAAGAAAAGGTAGTCGGAGTGGTGTAATGTATTTGGTGTCAACCATGCGGTCCGAGGTTCGATACCCCGTCTGGGAGTGTTCTTTGGATCTGTCCAAAGATACCAAGTACTGGTTATTCCAATGACACGGACTCAAGAGCGTGTATATAAGCCAATGACTTTCAATCCAATCGAGCTCAAATAAATTGGTTTAAACGAAATATATGGAAACAAATCAAAAAGTAGTAATATAATTAATTTATTAATGTTTCAATTGATAACGTAGGACATCACAAGAAGAGGACCATGTGTAAATATTTTGGGAAAAATTACGGTTCCATGTACAAAAGGGATACCAATATTATCTGTACTTAATTAATTGAAATGAAATAATATATATTTGATTGCAAAAAAATGATATGAAAAGAATTGTGAAACACGTTATTTCATTTATAGTTAAGACATGGGTACAACATTCTTTTTAGACAACTTGCAAGTAATGATTTGATTGTACGCGCACATGAACTTCTATTTAAAATAAAACTTCTTAAATATAATTCTCATTATCTAAAACAAACCTCATATTCTGATATTGTTTACTCGGAATGCATTTACAATTGTAGTTAAATATCAATATAAGAGCCGATTATGTAAGTGTTTCAGTGTAACTTTTACAGTTACTGAATAAAGCATAGCATTCTATAGAGAATTTATTGTGTTTATTCTTTTTTACTCACTTCAACTTATAGCAACGTCCAGAATAATATTCAGACTATGTCTTGCTGTTTTACGTATATACAAGGTATACATAGGACGATGTAAGCATTTAATAGGCAGTTAGATGTGAGTTCACATAATCTGTACAACAAGAACTGAATATTTTTCAATGATATAAATACGTATTATGCATTTGCTGGATTGATTGAAAAAATACAAATGTCTTTTCTTGTGAAAAATACATATTTAAGGACCGGTACTTCAAGTCACAGAACATATTTAAAATATTCAAATATGATAATCGAACTCTAGAAATATACACAATCTGTTAAACGCAAGATACCACATTATTGCTTACATAATTTTGTCTCACTGCAGGTTTAAGCGTTCTTTATTATATTTACATTAAGTTTCAATTTATACGCACACTTTTAATCTCAAAGCTAGACCACGACTAGTGATATCACAGTGATTGAGTGTGCCGAACAAAAACACTATTTGAAGTATGTAGTAAATTCAGCTGTACTGAGCACTCAGAAAGATAATCGTGAGTCGAAAGGACAATTGTAAGTGGTTATTTTATGAGGAAGACATTGTACAGAGATCAAATCAAACCGAGGGTCAGTTCATATCAAAATACGAGTTGATGCAAATAGTACAAGGGTTCTTCTAGACTAACAAGGGTTCACTTCAATCGAGTGATTGAGAGAAGCACATTTTACTAAAATGTTTCACTATAAAGAAATAAGTCATTGACCTAGTTAGTACTTATATAAGCAATTATATTTACACATTGTTTTTACAAATTAAGGTATAACTTATAATTATAAGTAAGTAAAACTGCTATGCTGTCCAAATTATTCTCTATTTATTAAAGTGTTTCCAACATCAAATAAAGGAGCTGTATCAAGAAAGCGCGCTTGACTATTGTCGCGATTTGATAGTATAATGTATTTTTTCTGTCAGTTACCTTATATTATTAGTGATTTTTGTTAACAATTTGTACTTTGTGAGTCCTGGGACTTGCTATGCTACAAAGTTTGAGTCCCACAGCAAGGAAGAATGTATCCTTTATAATATAATTGTCTAAATAACTTTTAAACACTAACCTTTTTAATGGATTCCTGTTGTGCTGGCCAACACAAATGCATCCATGGGCATCGATTGGGTCTATGGCAATTGATGGCATCCATGACAATTTAATGCATCGATGGTAATTGATTGGATTCAAAGTAATTGTATGCATCCATGGCAATTGATTGGGTCCATTACAATTCAATGCATGAATGGCAATTGATTTGGTCAATGGCAATTGATTTGGTCAATGGCAATTGGTTCGAGCCATAAGGTTCATATTGGTTTTGATTTCTTCTTTGGTAGAAAAGGAGCACAAAGCAGTTGTTCAATTGATGGACATCATAAGCTTCGAAACAAAACAGATCATTATATGTAACGAATTTGGAGAAATAATTAATAGTTTAAAAATGATATTGTTTGCTCTTGGTTATAACTGAAGTATTGTTGCATTAAGACATTATTTAAGATACACGAAATTGATCAAAACTCTAAGTACAGGGTAATGCAGATGCTTATTTTATATATTTCATTGTAAAACTAGATCTCTGAAAGTGTTTTTTTTCTGTCTTAGGAGGAAAAGACTGGCCTTTTATTGTGAAAAAAAGTTTGAAGAAGCAAAGTTTTTGGTTGTTGGCAATATGGTGGAAAATATAAACACCTATAAACAGACACACTTAAGTGTTATTGCTATGTGCTATTGATGTATTGTATGCACATTTAAATGTTTAATAAATAATTCTGGCCAAGTGTGAGGTTTGGAACTCCTTAAAACTGGTTTAAAGCCCCAATAATTTTGCCTTGACTGTTCCAAGGTGTAGTCCATATAAACGGACTTCCAGAGCCTTTGATAATGTTTGCTGTGAAGGCTCTGGGACCCTCAGCAACCCTTTGGGTTACAAAGCTGCCAGTTGAATTATTGCAACTATTCCAATGCAGTGACCCCCGGTTTGTCCATGTTTGTGTGGTTTGTTTTACGTGTGTGCCTTGTCTAATGCAATGCTTTTGTGTCTCACAGCAGTGACATACTATTTGGGAAATGTTTATGCCCTTGCTCTCGGCACAAACGCGTATTATATCCATTGAATGAATCATCATGTTTAATGTACAGCATGAATTTTAAAATTGAATCAAATATCCTTAAATTTTGTTTTAAAATCCCAAGACTGTTGAGAAATGATATTTAATGCGATATAAAATAGTATATGATGTTGTTTTTCTTACCACTGACTATATATTTGCTGATTGAGCTGAAAAACGCTCATCCATATTATTTGTCTTTCAAATGTTTGGCGAAAAAAGGATGGTGAAAGTACCAACAAGGGAAGTAACTTGTTTTTATAAACTTCACACTTATCAAAAGGCAATCTCCATGCAGAGTTGTCATTCCTAGCTCTCACATACACGAATGTAATGTGACCGTCGTGCAGGAGATTGATCAAAAGGAAGTAATGTTTGTAAACCGTTATTTACTTAATTCGGAACAAAAAAAAAGAAGTATAATTAATTTAATTGAGTAGCGCATGCTAACCCGATGTTAATTCAATTATAATGTAAATTATTTGTACTTAACGAACATGTGTATGCTTATAATAATGTTCTCGTACTTTCGTGCCAATGAACTATTTATGTCGCGCATGCGCATACAATGGCTTGTATTTTTAGCATTGCAAAACGTTTATATTATCAATAAAATACTATTTCAATAATAAACCCAAATAAACCGTATTTGTTTCCATATTAAGTAAATATTTACCTCGTGAAGGTAACGGTCAATGATTAATATTATTCAGAAGAAGTTTATCATTTGATTCGTGCTCTTTGCTTGACCGCGTTCTCGTAGTGATGTAATATTTCAAGTAACATGTGCCTTATGATGTTATCTATTTACTCGGATTAATATTAGGTTACGAAGTATTTTTTCCGAACGTTAATTGTGCTTCCATGAACTGTATATTTGTCCATTTATTGAATGTGTAAATAATTTCCTTTAGAGGGATTATGTCATTAGGCAATATATGTCTGTATTGTTTTAATAATTCATTGTCTATTGCTAGTATAGGACATTTGGTTTCTACGCAATATATGTATTTTGTTCTGCAGTTTGTGTAGCCTGCCGACCACAATTTTGAAGACCCCTTAGCATCTGAGTTTATTCCCAAAATATCCAGACATAATAATGTTTGTATTTTATTATATTTATGCAATTTCACCAGTACCATGATGCTTTAAAATAAATCCCAATAGACGCATAGTTCCTCGTACAAACCAGACCAGTCGACATACTTATGTTCTGAAAGACCTTATTCGTTAATAATCAACACAATTGGTGCTCGAAAATATTTCGTACGTTATGTATTTTAATGAAATGTATTGCTATTATATATATATATATATATATATATATATATATATATATATATATAT
>VMBQ01004581.1:32159-63372 GCA_007657795.1 Dreissena rostriformis
TATATATATATATATGATGATTTTATTCTAACATTCTAATTAATGACACATGCATGAATTATTAAGTGTTTTCATCCATACAATTAAATATCACGAATATGTGGAATGTCCAAGGAAATCCGATATTTAAATACATATAATATTATCTCTTGCAAGTGTAGTCCACCATTAAAACTTCCTTGACTGTTATCAGCACTCTCGTACGTCATCGTAACAGCTTTTAGTATCTTCTGTCTTAGGTCGATGTTAACATACTCACGTTGTGAAGGTAAATCTATATCCACATCTTCACTTGGCTTGAAGCTGCATTCTCTCATATTGTTTACCGCTTTCCATTATACGGAGTTTAGTGCAAAATAACAATGATTTGGTATACCAGAATAGTTTGCTTTGCTTGTAAGTTCCAAATACTTACCTTAATTGATTTAACAATATTCATTTTACGCCATGAGTGTAATTTGTATCGCAATTAAATTGTTTTTGAAAAGTATTTTTAAATAACTTATCTCTTGTGTGTTGATTTTTAACTAATTTGTATACGAAATCATGCATATAATTAAAATGTTCGGCAGTTGTTAGATATTGCAAACGTATTAACTAGTGAAAAGCAAGGAATGGGAAAAACAATTGTTATTTTATTCCACTTCTAGTATTGGTAGACGCCAAAGTTTCCGCAAGTCCGGTAACGAATACAAACTGGCTTCATTCAGGAAGTTCTGAAACACTGACCTGTTCGCGACCTGCAGGCACTGGAACTGTAAACGTGGAGATTAATAACATGACAATCGGGGTTATTACATATAGGGATGAAAATCATTGTGAAGTAAGCGGCACCTTACGGAATTCTAGCCTCTACACCACGTTTTGTGTAGGGTCAACGGATTTAATTGTTACTATTGTTCGCGTATACAGAGATTTGCATAATGCAACCATTAACTTCCGATGGAAAAATGGAACGACCTTCATTGATATGTGTAACACATTAATCTACGTTTACGGTGAGTATAAGTCAGTTGTTTATTGTTTGATCGTTTTTTTTCCAGATCAGATCAGCGTAATATATTATGATAATACATACTGTTACTAAAATAGTAACAAATTATTGTACCCAAAATATTATGTTATAAGCCGCGGGCCGTTTCGATGTCTTAAAAGAATCAGATCGCACGACGTTGACGGAAAAAAACGTGTCTGAATTCGGTCTAATCTAAGGGTTGTAACTGAAATGAAATAAAAAATTACTGAATGCCGTTTACATATTATGACAAGAAACACACATTTGAATTATACACATACTTAATACAACTATAACGATATATTGAATCGATGCCAACATAAATATTTCAATTGAGATTTATAAATTTTCGTTAAATTATACTGAAGTATTGTGAATGAACAAACGTTTAACTGATAGATAACTTTAATCCAATGCTCTTACTGTACAATACAATCCAAAAATTTCCATATTGTTATTCACACATTCAATTCATTAATAGTAAGACCTAAACCACAATAAACATTGCATGCTAACCTTGATGGCCAGAAAAATGATTTACGAAGTCAAAGAATGATGTATTATAATCCTCTTGAAGGTACCCATTATCACTGATAGACGCACAATCCAGAATATATATAAAACATAATGTTATTGATTAAACTAATGATTTACCTCATTGATAACTTTTATCAAATGCTTCTTACAATAAAATCCAACGTCATGCACTTCCAATACAGTTTATTTTATTTTATCCGTTCAACTTAATAAATCATAAAACACAATACTAAATGGTTGATACTAATCGTGCGTCATTATTTCGTAACTATTCAAATAAAAATCAAATAACGAAATTCTGATTTGGCAGTCAATTGCAGTTGATGAAATAAAATAATATGATATTTTTTTATAAGCGATAACATATGGTAGGCAAGAAAGAGCATCGACTTGGTCGAAAATCTATAATCAAAACTAGCCGTATCCTGTGTTTATGTTTCTATCAAATAACCCGATGGACTACGTTGATAAGCATGCTTACTTACTTTCTAATTTAGAACCCCCACCAATGCCACGGATCAACAACCATCGGGATATATGGGTATCTGTACCAAACGTTGTTACCGGTGTTGAGGGACAAAGTCTGTATTTGCATTGCTCTTGTAATGGGGGATTCCCACTTGTGAGCGCTGCTTGGTACGTACACGGGAAACCAATAGCATCGACATTGCAAACATGTGACAGAACACAAAACACAGGGTGTTCTTTAACAACTGAATACACATTGAACGTCACGCTTGAGGATGACGGAGTTGGATATTTATGTTAGTGCTGGCTCAGTGTTGGTCCTGAAGAAAGACAAGTAACAGATATCGAAGTGTACCTTTACAGTTAGTTTTTTTTATTATATACATATATCGAAAACAAAGAACATTTCTATTTCTTATTGATTGTTTATTTAATTATTCAAAATAAAAACAACCGCAACAAAACTGAATTAACATACGTTATTTGCTCGGTCAGTATTATATCAGTTAATCATATCGACTAAAACTTTCATTGGAACTGTATGTCTTTAAGAAAAATCCTCTCTAAATGTGATTGCCACCTTGTCATTTTAGTGAAACCTTCCCAGCCAGTTCTTAAGACGATTAACCGAACTACAGAAGGCGTTCCCGTTGTTATCGGTAACTGTGAAACTTCCGGGTTCAAACCATTCCACTCGTTCTCACTGCTAATGCAATTTGGAAACATAACGCATGGTTATACTGGACCTGTGATTGATGCACCAACATTTTCTGCATTTTCTGCCAATGAGAGCTTCCCTGAGATCACTCCAACGCGAGCGGATAATGGCAAAAATCTATCATGTACGGTTAGCCACAACGCCCTCAACAAACGTCTGACGACGGCCGTAATCATAAATGTTCTGTGTAAGTTTTATTATGCATAAAACCATTAATATATACATAAACATGTTATATTATTAGCGAGAATTTAGTGTAAAGTTAAACATATATATTCTTACCATTTATTTTATTCCTAAACATATTTGTTAACAGGTTTTATAATTGTCATACGTACATTAACTTTTCAGTTCATCCCCTTAGTTCTACAATAACGGGTAAGAAGGTCATAATCGCAAACGGACACAATACCGTAACTTTGACGTGCACTTCGGGTACAGCAAACCCTGTATCGAACATTCAGTGGAGTTTTGACTCAATACAATTCACTGCCCCTGAGGTTAAGCATGAACTATCTGAATATGGTGGCAAAGTGACACGGAGCACAATTAAGTTCACGCCCACGAGAAATGACGTCGGAAAAAATGTAACATGTGAAGCAGTAAATGAAGTAAACGTAAACGATCCAGCAATCTCCGTTGTCACATTAGATTTGCAATGTAGGTACATAAAATACCCTTTCCACAAATAGTATTCATACTTGATTATGTAAAATTGCTTTTCGGTAAGTTTTTGCAGTTGCCGAACATTAACAAAAGGTTACATTATATTTTGGGAATAAAGTAATTAGATTAAATATTAACATACCGCAGTTGAAACGTATTGCTTTACGATTTGTTGTAATTAATTATAGACAAGAACATGTACATGCTTGTTGGATCGAGTTGAAAAACGTGTATTTGTGTAATTGTGTATGCGTGTATTGTTCCAAATCTGTTTAAATGTGTTCATATTCATCAACCGAATATTACAATGACAATTCCTAAAATCGGCAAAAAAGCTTTGCCTTCTTTCAAGTGCTACTACCATATTTATTTTTGCAGTTCATCCTGATGTAAAGGTCGTTACTCATAATACATCGAGTTTAGCTAAGGAAACGGCGTTAACGTGTGATGCCTCTGGTCTACCATCAACATACATATTTGGTCAGGTTTGGACCCAGGAATGGCCCGGATATGGTCGACTTAGAGACTGGATCGGTACCTCTAACACACTGACTCTAGATCAACTTACATACGAATATTCAGGAGTGTACAGTTGTTTTGCTAGTAATGGAATTTTGATCAACGATACAGGCGAATATTTTGCGCGAGGATCAGGGTACCTATTAGTAAAAGGTATATCAGACGCATATGATCATGTCCAAAATTCTTGTCAAACCTCGAAAAGGGTTAACAGTTTGTTCATGTGTATGTATTTCAATTGTCTTAAAACGATAGTCCTATTCAAAAACTGGACTAAAAGAATTCATTATAAACTGAACAAGAAATGGCGCGGCCGCGGCCGACGCGTATCCCCACGCCGCATGTTATGAAGAAGTTATGTTAAAACAAAATTTTGGGTGGGCGTGGTCTATGTGAGCGGGGCGCCCCAGGGTTGGTTATGGTGCCATGCATAGTTGAGATTGACCATATTGTCATAAGAGAAGTTCAGTATCAATTAGAAGTGAATCGGTGCAGAAATGAAGAACTTATAGTAAATGGCAATTTTGGGTGGGTGTGGCCATTGTGGGCGGGGCCCTGGGGTGGGTATTGTAGATATGGATGGTCGAGATAGACCGTGTTGTCATAAGAGATGTTCAGTATTAATTTAAAGTCAATTGGTGAATTAATGAGGAAGTTATGTTAAAACAAAATTTTGAGTTGGCGTGGTCTATGTGGGCGGGGCGCCCCAGGATTGGTAATGGGGCCATGCATAGTTGAGATTGACCGTATTCTCATAAGAGATGTTCAATATCAATTTGAAGTATATCGGTGTAGAAATGAAGAAGTTAATGAACAATAACCTAAAAAAATGAATAAAAATCACTGACCCGGCCCATCCCAACCCCCATAACTTTTGACACAGGGGTCATATCAAAATTCCAAATAGTGCACTATCGCGCATATGCTCATAGCTACCATGTGTTTAAGTTTCAAGGTTCTAGTACTAATAGTGTAGGAGGAGATAGCGGCCAGGACGGACGGACAGACGGCCGAGATAACCACATCATCCCCACGCTTCGAAAAGCGTGGGGATAACAATTAAGCTGACCACATAATATTTTTGAAATTGTAAGGTGTCAAGTGCAATCATATAAATGACAGAACAGCAGACAAGTATGTTAACTGCAGAGAGAGTACAGTTCTAATATTATGCTGTTTATTTGACAGACGCGCCAGTCCTGGTATCACCAAGTGTGATAAATGGAACAGCTCTCAGAATAGCCGGTAAAATTGGGGAAAACACATCATGTGCTGTCGATGTATATTCAAATGGCGGCAGTATTAATACTTCAGTATTTAGTTGCATAAATGGAACAAGGGGACCTTCTAGACCAACTACATTTGAAACGACACAAACAAACGTCATATTGCCAGTTTTCAACCATAGAATCCCAACCGTTGGTATCAGTGTTAATATCACCATGTCAATAAATGATCCTGACGACTTCGCGGATCAAGAGGTAGAGATTCGAAATAACTTCGGACACAAAATCTTTCGGATACATATCGAAGCGCAAGGTATAATAATATGTGTTTATGGGTTTGCACACGATTTTCATCAGTATTCAATAAACAAGTTAACAGTTACTGTTATATATAGCGATGTCGGTTTTTTGTCTGAATGTTTGAAGAAAATCAATTGCTTTATCCTTGTGATTAACACTCCATTAATAAACCCTTGACTACTCTAGTATATAGTGGTTAATTACGTGATATTGTATGCTACAGCTTCATATTACATGTGTTTAATCCAGATGATACGGTATCAAGTATACTCCAGTTTTCTTCATATGTACCACTATGCTTGTTATGGCACACTTTGCAACATACCTTCTTCGTAATTATTAATTATTTTTTTAAATGAAATCATAAAGCAATTAATGCATATTATTAAATATCTATACATAATTAAAGCATTGTAATAGCCCCACGTAGAATCTAAAATGCAAATACAGTTGTACATTTACATGCTAGATAAAACGCGTATCCAATACTCGAACTTATGTGATAACTATATAATTAGATTAACTTTACTTTTCTCAACTGTGATACCATATAATGATGTGTGTTTCAAATTTTATCAGGGCCGCCTGAACCACCGTACAATATTGTGATACAAAACGACACCGGCTATGCAGCGCATATAGAATGGCAATATGGATTCCATGGTGGGTTTCCACAGACATTCGTAGTGCAGGCAAGCATAGATGACACTATTTGGAATAATATCTCAATTGTATTCGGTGGAATGAAATATATCGGGACTAGTGGAAATACGACAATAAGGAGAATTCTGGCAGGACGGTTATACCTGTTCCGAATGTTTTCGTTTTCCACATTGGGAAGGAGTAGATACTCCGAAATTAAATATATGGCGACCACGAAACTCCAAGGTAAATATTGTTTATTATCTGACGTCCTTTAAATGACATTTGACATGCCGTAAAAATTAGAGTGCTCTTGTATTGAGGAATCTTAATAACAGTTTAGGTATGCATCTTGATGAGCATTAAGCATATGACATGTTTCTAAACAACTTACACAGCATAACTAATATTATGCTAATACGAATACCACGAACGTTGTGCTAATTTATATCATATTTTTTCGATTTAGCAGACAGCAACTCTAGTTCTATTTCGGTGACCATATTCAAAGTGGTTGGTTCACTTGTAGCCGTTGCAGTATTAGTGATCGTTGCAATCATAATAAGACTGCATTGTCAACGCACCCGGAAAGGTATGCTATTCGATAACGCGAATATGGCGAATTATTCTAGTTTTATAAAATTTTATTTTCTAAATATACAATCAATGTTATAAACAAGCACACGAACTTCTATTCTCTTTTTTTAATAGTCTGATGAATGTTCTTTTAATATTCGATGTTATATAAGTTTACGAATGCTTTTATTGATTAAGCTGAACATATATTAGCC
The DNA here is from genome assembly GCA_007657795.1 of Dreissena rostriformis. NCBI lineage: Eukaryota > Metazoa > Mollusca > Bivalvia > Myida > Dreissenidae > Dreissena > Dreissena rostriformis. The sequence goes on from VMBQ01004581.1 coordinate 39,042, forward strand.
ATGATTAATATAGTTATATGAAGTATTTCAATATTGTTTATAACATATAGTTTGTTATGTTTCAGGATCAGGACAGGTCAAGTAAGTAAGTTCGCGTACAACAAGAAACGTTCACATTTTGTATCATCAAAATATGTAATTTGATTTCTGGTATTGTGTGTCTGTGTCATACATACGTATACTTATATATCACCTCCATAGAGAAGGGAGTGATGAACATAATTCTGGTGAGCAAGAGGTTCAGATGAATGAGGATACATATGAAACTATCGGTAAGTTACTTTCACTTGAAAGTTTGCTATCAAGATTTGTTATTTTGCTTGATATAATTTAACTTTAACAATATTATATTCATTCTTTAACAGAAGTGCCTATATAAGTATTTTCTCGTGACATTGAAAAATTACTTTTTTTAATGATTTATGTTGTACATTTGACTTACAGCTTAAGATAATTCCATTAAGTTTAAAGTTGCTACGTCATTGATTTGAAAACAAAAATAGAAAAATCTTCATATATATATTTAGGTATCTTAAAGCCCCTTTAACGCTCAAAATCAACGAAAATTTCGTTAAATATTTCGTAAAATAAAGTTAACACATAAACAATCAGTATTTCTTATAGCAATAGTCAAACTTTCAACACTAGATGTGGTCTGGTAACATAGATTTAACACGATACAAAATTCTCTGTTTTGGTTGTTTGTGGTACAATTTATTCAACACATGTTCATGTCCCATTTTAGTGTTCGTGTGTCGTATGAATAGATATTGTCTCTGGAAACTAAAATGGAATATATTGTGCCAAACAAAAATAAAAAATAGCATTTATATCTTGTTAAATCTATGTAACCAGAACACATCTAGTGTTGACATATTAAATATTTTACGAAATTTCCGTTTATTTTCCGTTTATTTTGAGCGTTATAGGGGCTTTAAAAAATATATTATTAAACACATCTTCCTGCAATAAAAAATTGATATTATCAAATATCGAAATTCCGTTGTTTTATCATCTCACGCATGTTGTTAAGTCATTTGTAAAAGCCTCATAAGACGCTGTTGCTATTCATAACTCCTATGTATTTTTTTTTTAAATTACCATGTTCGAAAAACTAATCAGCTCTTAAGAACGACCTTTCATGCAGATAGACGGGTTCTTTACCCGCATATTCGCCTATTTGTTCGCTGACATTCAAATACAAAAAGTGAACCTCGAGTTGCATCAGCAGTTTGTCAAACATTTTGTTTTCTCGTATCGAAGTACATATTGTAGCGCGAGGCCGACTTCCTGAGACCGCCACCAAGCGTTATGTGCGCGATCTCACAACAACGATGTTCCTTCCGAAGCGCTCGGAAGGCCAATAAAAAATAACAATTCAAATAATTAATTTCCTCAGGCCGCCTGTCTATTGATTCGAAAGTTAAAATAATCGAATCGCCACAAATATATACAATTCGACAAACAGGGGACCGTGGCCTTTAACGAAGCTTGAATATCGTAACACTTCAATGACCCTCTAGCTTTTTGTCATCCCAAGACCCTACGTGAAGCTTCAGCCACTCTCGTGTACGACCTCCGTAGACTTCAACCCTCTGAAAAACTGCTTCACATGCAACAGGAACTCTGCAGCCCGGGCAGCCCCGTTTGAAGTGAACGTAATTACCCAAATGCTGCAGATTATTGTTCTTTAGAGTACCGTTCCTTTTCTTCAGATGTTGTCCTGCTCGCATCCGCAGGAGAAATGACCAACTTTCCAATTGTCAAGCCTTTATGTACTGGCGAACCGAGCGCCGGCAAGCCAGGGACTCGGAAAATCACGAACCTTTCCAAATGCTCGCCATTATCTTGGGAAATTGACGAATGCCCTCCTAACTCTACGGAGATTACCGATAATGAATGTCTTCTTCTCTGCCACAGAAACGAGCATAATATATATTCAGGCTGTAACTAGAAACATTCCTTAAATAGCAAATGCTCTTCAAATGCCTAATTAATCACTTCCAACACTAAAATTAACTTACTATGTGAATTACAAGTAACATCTCCATATGGTTTACTTGGCAAATGCAAAACTAATGGAGGAAATAATAATGTAACAGTTAAGAAACGAAAAGCATCGTTTTCGACCACAAAGCCTTTCGTCACAATACAGTCACAAAGATACGACCATACAAACATACATTCATATATTTAGTAATAAACATACGGTTGTGTTATGGTTTTACAATAAGGTTATAATGTATTATTGTCCTATTAGTTTAGCATGTCAATTTAATATGACATTACACATCAACAACGCACATGTACTTAACAACAACAAAAACACATTTTATTCACACTTATTACGGTATTGAATAAAGTATGAATGCAAAAAAAAAGACAATAAATAGAAAATAATTATTATCGTACAAGGTACTTTATTGAAATCAAGCAATACTTGAACAAAATATAACAAGCTATAGAGAAAAATAGTAATACATTTGGTTTATTAAAATCATGAACGTATTTGAAAAATCTTATGTTGTATTAAGCGATATTGAATTTAGCATTATCAGCCTAAGATATATGTTATTTATACTATTATTTTACCATAACGATATGTTTTATTGAATACATTTGATAATAATCGTAATCTTTTCTTGAGATGACAAATACATTCTTTTAATCTCATTTATATTTGACTCACCATCTGTGATGTAGCAACTTTTTTCATATAATTAATTTGGATTTGTTAATGTATATTTGCATGAATTACCATTGTTTTGATGTGCTGTGTTGTCTTTTTTATTTGCACGTTTTGGATGCAAATGTTAAAATTGTTATGTTGATGTTTGTTTTTTGTTCCATTGCGATACAAATAATATATTAAGTTTTTATTTTATTTTTGCAGAGAGAACCAATAGGTATGTGTGAACATGATTGTTTTACATTATTTCATTAATCATTCGGAATGTTCTGTTGTTTATAATAAAAACAAGTACGCGTTACTGACTTACTATGATGACGCCTGTGTATATGACTGGCGCAAATGTAAGTCTTTTTATCTTAAGGGAATCCTCTGGCTACGACACCATAGTCGACGAGGGAGTCCTAGATATATCTACTGAAGTAATGAGTGTAGTCTCAGACGGTACGTTTGCAAACAAGACAATGCAATATCAGATGGTTCATATAAAAACATTAACCGTAATTTAACTGTATATATGAAGCCCCTTTGCTGACGCCGATTAAGCACAAACTGCACGAACACTTTCCTATTTGTTAACATATTTATTTTAAACAAGTACATTTCCGATAAATAAAATAACAATAACGTAAATACATATTGACAAATAATACTAACGAATAGTTTTATGCATGTATTATTTTGCAGGCAATGGAGGCTATGAGGAGGTTACAACTCCACGAAGAGTCTGAAACGCCAACGGTGTCATCTTTAAATCACGTTGAAGTCAAAGTCTTCAGAACCATTTATAATTGAAAATGTCTATGGAATCTGTTCGAAGAATTTCTACATTAATTGCTAAATATTTTGCCCACACACGCTAAAATGAATATATGTAATTTAGACTCGGATATAAAGAACATTTTTGACAATTCCAACAACACATGTGTTAACCAGTGCGTTTGTTTTCTGTATGTTGAATACGATGTTCACTTTTTCTTTACTCACGCATCATTCCTATAGATAGAGCTATAACTAGGTTTACACATTATATATTAAGATGTGAGAGGGTTTTATTGGAAATGTTAATATGATCACCAATCACGTTTAGCCCATATTGTGATATTGTTTAATACTTTACCCATTGCAGTTCATAAACACATTTGATAAAATGCCAACGATAATCATTTTCTTAAGAATGATTCATTTGTGTCAATAGCAAGCAACGCACTGCACGTTTGTGTATGCAATAATAAAAATGTCGTTTGAGATTGGATTTCCTAAAACATGTATCGTAAACAATATATGTCCAGGCAAATATTCAAAACCTATTGGAACTAGGAATTGTACGTACACTGATTGTATTGCACGTCGATGTACTCGCATGGTTCAAGGGCTTTATATCCGGAATGCCATTGTGTTTTTTTTAATTGATCATTGTTCCTTAATAAGACGACACTATAATAACGCATCGTGTGTTATGTTTTAATTATGTAGCTGTTTATAACTTCACCCATTTCAACCATTGCTTAGTGGCGTATGTTACAGTATTGTACTGACAATTGAATATTTAATATGTAGTCTCTACACCAATACACATGTTTGATGGCTACGTACTGTTACTGGGATCGCTGCTATATAGTATCACTATCATTGTAATCACCTTATCATAATTGTTATCATTATGATTATAATTATAATCATCATTATCAGTATGAGGATTATTATGACGATAATCCTGATGATGGTTATTATGATGATGCCTATGATGATGATCATCATTGTCTTCGTCGTCGTCCGTCGTTGTTGTTGTCTTTGGCATCATTATCATCATTAGCACCAGAAACAACAGTAGTATCAGCTTTATCATCGTCATCATCATGATCCTCAACAACATCGTCATGATCATCGACAGCATCTTCATCATCATAAGCAGCACCTTCATGTCGATGTGAAGGAAGAGATAGGGCAAGAGGATCAATATAATTTACTTCTTCATCCCATTGTATGGTATACTCGCTAAAAACACGTTTCGTCGATATTTGCGTTTATATTTATTCTGAGTCATCATTTTAAGTGCGTTATGTTTAATTAAACTGACGACGCTGAACATTTAGTTTTTAAGAGTCAGTTGGGCAAAGGACGTTCGAATCACGTGGTGCCCTTGAAAATGTAACAATCAAAACCAGATTTATACTGATTTATTTTCTCATATGTCCTTTTTTAATTTACATGAGTTCTATGGAAAGTCTTATCTGCCAGTAAATTCATGTTGCTCAATGACAATTGCATATTGCTTAGTGGCAATTGTATAATACTTATTGACAACTCCATGTTGACATATAACATCTTGCATTTGAATTATGTTACACTTCAATTTTATTTTTACTCCTTGCATTTGCTGAAGAAACAATTAATCGTTAATGCGCCTCAATGCTTTTGTTCTCTTTTATATGCATACCATTTGTTTTAGTATCAATCGGCATGTGCTTTCAGCTTGGCAATATTTGAATGTTTATTCATACTGCTTTTATTTACTGTCTGTGATTGTCTGAGTGCACTAGACCTTGTTATTGTTATTGTATTACATGGAACCAATACTAAATTTGACGTTTTAGCGCGAATTTATATAGAGGGAGACAACTCTGGCAAGTGTACGATAATTTCTGACGTGAAGACTACTTTTGTCAAAACGCTAATTAAGGCGTGCGAGCAGGTTTTGCTGAGAGTATATTCCGCAAAGAGATGTATTCGTCAAGAAAGGTTAATACTATTGAATATGATGTATTTGCAGATTGACAATCAAAAGTCCACTTGGACGTAAGACCACGTGGTTAGCGCTCTATATTCTAGTGCGTGCATGCGTACGTTTCTATGTGTTTGACCGGTGGTTGTGTTGGTTACGTTAATGTGTTTTCATGCTTATGACGATTGTGCGAGACTACTGCATATTCCTAAGCTCAAGTTTTGCTTTGCGATATGATAAGAGGAGAAGTTTGAAATTTACCCACCCTTCCCTCCATCACGCTTAGTGTAAGCCGGTGCACAGGTACCAGTGCAGAGACCCATATCAGCAATGGTCAATGTACATTAAGATGCACAGCAGCTGTGGGAAAAATATAATGATAGATAACGCTAACATGTTTTATGGTATCTCAAAAACATTGAGTGGAATACCCCATGAAGGGGCCAGGCATTTCTTAAGCGATAACTTTAAATTAAACTAAACGGCTGTAAAGATTACTTAAATAGTCATTTACGAATTCTAGTTTCTGTGTGCAGTTCCGTGTTTTTTGTTATTTATGATTCACGTGCGCCTGTTAGTTTATTGAAGCCTTGTACAATCATAAATTCTTGCCGGCGTAATAAACGCGGGAGTATTGATGAAGTCTTTTGCACCTGTCCGTCGACAGATTGGTTGTCGGCCGGTCGGATGTGTGGTCCATACAACATTTTGATTCCGCAGAATATATGAAGTAAGCCCTGCCCTATGATGATGACGGTTCTTTTTGTTTCCTTTTGTTTCAAGAAAAACGACAATAGATTTTTTCAGTGCAATGGTCAAAGGTTAAGATCAAAGGGCTTGTAAAATGCATTTCGAACCCAAGGCGACGTTTTGACCTGCGATCGTCTTAATTGGAACGCTGGGTACGGGAGTAGAAAGGAAAACGCCAATTATTTTGAAGACAACTGGTAAGAGATCAATGCCATCAAGGTTTGTTTCATGTTTGTTTCCAACAATGCGTTTAATTTCTAAATTATTACACTGACTTCTTGGAAAAAAGGAAAACGCCTATAGATATTTATGGTTAAGGATCAAATATCAACGTCAAAGAGACTGGTATAATAAAATATGTTATCCTATCGTAAATATCGAATGCAGGCTACACCTACAATAATGTAAGTTGTATTGCTACATGTTTTAGTAGAAGTGTTCAGAAATATGTATTAAAATACTCTTTTTTCTCAATTTAACGGGAAATTAGTCCGTTAATCAATATGATTATGCGCCACGTACCCGGAGCAGGGAGGTATTCTTTTATCTACATAGATGGTTCAACTCATTTCGTTTACAAACACTCTTAAACGATATCAATGATGAAGTCATTCCCTATCTGCAAGTTCATTATTGCTATGCATAAGACAATTTTCTTAGGAAATATAAATATATTTTATTTTTATTTAATTCATTTCCATAATTTGTATTAATGGTTATAGGGCTGAGCTCGATAATTTCGCGGTATACAATATTAGTATGTTATTTCGTATGAACTCCTCTATTTACTTTTCGGGATGACAAATCTCGCTAAATAAATTCGCTTAGCCAGAAACGAAATTAAGTATAAATCAGTATGATCATTAGAGTTTATTTGCAATAAAATAACAAACAACATGTTACAATACGTATAAAACGTATGCTAAGACTTATGCTATGTAGGTACCGTTTCAAATAAATACAACAAATAGGGATAATACAAATCCACAAACATCGTCAAGAATTTGTTTATGTAACCTTACTCAAGTTGTTATTTAAATAACGTAAGTGACGAATTGACTTACAAAACACCAAAACACTTATAGATATGTGCGGCCAAAGAATCACAAAACATAATTGTGTCTATACGCACGAACCCCACTAGATTGCAATTAAACTGAAAGCATCAGTACGAGAGATAAGCGATTTAATATAAAAACAATTAATTACTCATTGAATCAATATTCTTACAAACTACATTATTTCAACCTTATGGGGCACGATGTAACAAACCATCATAACGTACACATTCAAGATATCGAAATGAATCGGGGAAAAAACTGCACAATACATTACATAAAATGAATAATTATAAAACCTTGGTGACTATGAGCAATATTTAAAACGGCAAAGCACAATTTTATTCATTTTTCATCGTTAATAATTGAACATTAAATGAATGGCGATGTATACAAAAACTGAACTGATATCAGACAAAAACCTCGGAATGATAGTTTTAAAAATAGGTGTATGTTTCAATTTGGTTACCATTTAATAAAGTTGCAAAAAGGAATCCATGTATTTAAGTAAACGAATAAACATTAAATACTAATTATCGTGTGTCAATGAAATATATAACCACTTTTTTTTAAGATACTCGATGAAGTCTACATTGTTTTCTGTTTACAGATTTTAAGATATTCTGACACATTCCAAGAAAATAAAATCTCAAAAATGTTTTTCGAAAAGTATAAATAGCTAACCGCCAAAGCCCATCTTGTAAACAGATACATTAAATGGGTCTAAAGAAACATATGTACCTTAATCAAATTAAATTACTCAATATCGTGAACGATAAAGGAGTTTAGATTTTGTTTATTTAAATGTAATAATTAACACAATAACGTATAAGTACCATCATCTATATCATATTCACAAGACATTGATAACGAAAGAAATAAGCATATACTGTGCTTAACATTGAGTAAAATAACAAAATTAACAATACAATTACATTTAAAATTGGAAGAAAAAAACGACGATTCGCCTTTACAATATACAAACACACTTACTACACATACAAAACAACTTTTTTCGATAAACAAGATACCCACAAGATTGCAATTAAACTGATAACACAAAGACAACAGATAAGCAATTATATTGTATAACAATTAAATGACTAATTGGTTCAATATTTATAAGAAATATTTAATTGCAGCCTTATGGGGCACGATGAAACGGATGAAGCACAAGTATCAGATGAGCTCATTCTTTTCAGAACTCAGCATCATATAGTACTTGTTCCAGATCAAAGAAATACATTTTAAAACATGCTACAATAAATGAAATAAAATTCATAATTACATAGCTTTGATGAATATGATATAACGAATTGCAGCAATATTTAAAACGGCTAAGCACGATTGTATTTATTTTTCATTTTGGATAAAACATTGAATGAAAAGCAATGTTTAAAAAAATGATCTAATCTCAGAAAAAACTTCGACATTTAAAATAATACTTTTATGTTAAAAAATGGTAACCATTTTATACATCTGCACTAAGGCATCTGTTGGTTTTAACGAATACACATTAAATAATGTTTATCGTGTGACAATGAAATATATAACCACTTTTCTAAGATACTCGTTTAAGTTTGGATTGTTTTCTGTTTACAGATTTTAAGATATTCCAACACATTCCACGAAAATCAAATCTCAATGTTCTTCAATAAGTATAAAAAGAACTAACCGATAAAGCGCATCTTGTATACAAATACATTTAATGGGTCTTAAGAAGCATGTACAATAATCAAATTAAATTACTCAATATGGTGAACGAGAAATGAGTTTTGATTTTTAATTTAAATGAAATAATTCACCCAAAAACAACACTTTAATAAGTGCCATCTTCAATATTATACTCACAAGCCATTGATAAAGAAAACAATCTAAGCATATAATGTTGTTAACGTTGAGTTAAATAACACAATTAACAATACAAATAAATTTAACATTTGAAAAAAGCGACGATTGGCCTTAACAATATAGAAAAACACTTATAAACTATACATACAAAACAATCACACAAAAAACTTGTATCGATCAACAAGATAACCAAACGATTGCAATTATACATACAACAAAAGTTCAATAGATAACCAATTCTAGTTTTAAACAATGAAATTACTCATTGGTTCAATATTGATCAGAACAATATATTTGCAACCTTATGGGTCACGATGACATGGATGAAGCACAAGTATCAGATGAGCTCATTCTTTTCAGAACTCAGCATCATATAGAACTTGTTCCAGATCAAAGAAATACATCTTAAAAAATACAACAATAAATGAAATAAAATGCATAATTACATGGCTTTGATGAATATGAGCAATATTTAAAACGGCTAAGCACGATTTTATTTCTTTTTCATTTTGGATAAATGAATGATCACAGAAAAAACTTCGACATTTACAATTTATGTTAAAAAATGGTTAATATTTTATACAACTGCATTAAGGAATATTTGTGTTTGAGTAAACAAATAAACATTCAATATTGGTTATCGTGTGGCAATCAAATATATATTAACGTTTTTAGATAATCGAATCAGTTTGGTTTGTTTTCTGTTTACATATTTTAAGATATTCATCTTCAAAAATCTAATTCCAAAAATGTTCTTCAAGAAGTATTAAATAAGGAACTGTCAAAACCCAGCTTATAAACAAATACATTAAATGGATCTTAAGAAACATATGTACAATTATTAAATTATATTAATCAGTGGCTTGAACGGGAGTTTATTTTTAATTTAAAAATATTTACAATAATATAATTATGAATATAACACAACATAATACATAAAAAAAAACTAGGGTAACAGCACTAAAGAAAGATAAACTTATCTAAATACAAAAATCGGCTTAATACCAGGACGTTATGTCGATCATCAAATTACACAGCACACAAAAGGGATGCAACTTTAACCCATTCAAATACTCTCCAATTCGAGTCAGGTTAGAGATTTAAATAGTTCTGTAGTTATTAAATATTTAAATCATAATTGTATCATGAGTAGATCACTTATTTCCTAATCAAAATCGTTTCAACTTACAAAAACAAACAACGCAAATAGGTGACAGACCTGTGATTTGCAGCGATTTTTATAAGACATCAATGTCATTAAGAGCCGGCAAATGCATCGGTTCACAATCGTTGTCAGTTAGACGTTGTCCAGAACTGAGGAAGACAACAGTACCTATATCTAATAACACGAAACGACACTTAAATACATTTCAAATTGTTTTGTCAAAATATAAGTGCAATACAGGCAGTAACAGCACAATATGTGAATAAAATAAATGTGGCTCTGTACTGTATGAGCTTATACTTGAATTTTGGCATTCAAAGTAACAGCCTGGAATAACGTAACTGCATTTAATCAAATGGAAATAATCCCAAAATCGATGTTTTATTCAAATTATGAAAGTGCAAAACGAATGTTTTGAGTCTTAACCCGATATTTATCCAACGCTCGATTGCAACGCAATCTAATTATATGGGAATTAAATTTAAAAGAGACATGATAAATGTCATAAAGTTCTAAAACATTAAGGAATATATGCTAAATTTCCTATAGTTATATCGAACTTCAGTTTTTATTTTCAAGTTACATCATTAACATGACATGGGGCACAAAATCTCAAAAAATATATTTTTGACCAAAATATTATCTTGATTAAGAAATGGGTTACAACAATACAAAGGGAGAAAATGTATTCATATGTTAATAAACTTTCACTTAAATGTTGATACTGTTTTTCGCTTAAATATAACAAATTGAAACTCCAGATGCATCATCAAGAAATTATTTGTATCATTAAGAAAAGGTCCTTTATTGTATCAAAGTAACGAATTACCATACATTAAGATACATTACTTAACCAAGACAAACAAACACTTACTGAATGGAGCACCGTCTTGGAACGGGCAATGCAAAGAAGAGGGTTTAAAACCGATTTAAAGGCGCCCAAACCTCAAACTTGGCCCGATTTATTCACATAACATTTGATTGTTAACGGATATAAGATATCAATACTCACTGGAAGTGTATTAAACATTAAACGCATATTTATAAGTATCATTTCGAAGAGAAATGTAAAGTTTACTTATATTTATATCTTTACCAGACCGGTCTTGGAAATACCCGACCCGATGACAAATAGCCAACCCATTCCGACAAATATGCTTGATTCCCGATACAGCCATAGAACATACTAATCATCATTTACCTAAGCTTCACCGTACGTTGTGAACAGACAGGTTAACGTTTATGATACATGAATTAATTACGTTATTACAGTTATGACGAGTTCTTACGCTATTTTATTTTACCGATTACCAGTTTACATCTACTATTCCGTATTTCGTCATCAAACCACGAGCCTTGTTTAAGATCAGTATTTGTTGTTTTTTCTGACGAAAATTCATTTTCCAATAAACGTTTTCTCATATGTATGGTAAGAATGTACACTTGTTTATTGGACGTAATGTCGAACGGAGACACATCTTGAAGATGTAGTCCTTGATGGTAAAGTATCAGTTTCTACGGATGGCTTTTAACGAGTTCTAATATCATGCCTAATACCCGCTTGTTAACAATGAATGCAAACAATAGAAATACACCCTGTGATGCGTTCAGAACAATGAATAAATACGAGAAAAGTACATTATGGGTGAAACTGTATATGATACAAAATATCCAAGTAATTCCTGTAAGTGTTGATAGTTTGACAAAGATGACAAGCTCATTTCTGTCCTTTTGCAAATTCCTTTCAATTTTAGAACCTCTTATACGGATGATCGTTATGACGAACATTGCAAAATTTGAAACGATTAGGAGACAAACAGGAATCAGGAATGTATAAAATACATTATCTTGTTGGTTTATGTAACATACTTTGTACCCGTAACCAATATCGTTGTTAAGATATGTTAAAAGAATGATATTAATTCCTACACATATCGCTGAAACCGTAAAATCATATATATGATAAAAGCAACATTCTCTTCAATGTGATTCAGTTGATATGATTTGTGTTTTACGGAAAACACGGTACATATGTGCTGTACAGAAATTAATCCACATGATGACCATCATCCAAGAAAAGTGAGACAAAATACCGACTGCTTTGCATGCCGCTGAATCCCCTTCCAATCGTCCGAAACTACCAACAATGTAAACAACCTGTGCATTAAGAAGCGCTGTAAGTAATGCCATAGCGTTTTTTCCAGGTGTGTTAATTCTGAGACAAGGTAGAAGAACGTACGTCACCAGCGACAAAATATTGCATACAAGTGAAACTATAATGCAGACAAGCGATACCAATTGATCAGTAGACCATGTTACTCTTGAAATGCTGTTCATGTATTTGTGGTAAGTCTTGTAGCACAATGATATAACACCGGTGGTAATGTTCATGTACTGGTCCGTATCAATTTCAAAAGTATCGCTTAGGTGGATTACGCCATCGTATGTTGGTTTCCAATTAGTGTTGTTAAGAGCAAACTTTATTCTAGGACACGGTGAAAAATCCATTAAATCAAACATATATCCCGGTCGATTACACAGATCACACTGGATATCTGGCCACAGGTAACAACTCAGCATGACATCAAATAATAACACACTGTTGTCATAATTACCAAAAGTATCCACAACTTTCACTTGATACACATGATTATCCCCATCAAGTATTTCCAAATTGTGTAATGCAGATAAGGTGTGAACACTGAATGGTTCCAGTGGTAACGTCCCGCGCGCTTTATAGCTTAAATCAACGTCTATAGACAAACCTGTTACCTGACGATGACATGCTAAAACATATACAGCCTCAACAGTAAAAAGACAGAGTTGATTGCCAGAAATATTTCTCAACTGCGTGTTTAAGATCTTAATTAGGTGAATAACAATTGTTTCATTCGGTTTGGCGACTATGTGCAAAGGAATCAGCTTTACCTTAACCGAGACGTAGTAGTTTGAGTTCCATTTAATATTCGAGACACACTGACCATTTTGGTAAATTCTTCCACCAGGACAATAATCATTTTCCTTCTGCAAATAATTAAAATTGTCGTAAGAAGCATAACAGTGTGATATATTTATACTCAAGTTCATCATTAACCTCAATTGGTGACAACAAGAAGGTCTTTTGTCAGATATGTTTTAATTAAATGGTAAATAAAAGACAATTATTTATCATAATTGTTTTTAGGGTAACATGTGCGTACACCTTTCACAAATAGGTTAAATCTGATGTTTTCAATATAGTTCAGGCATGGTCATGTTATGACTCAAATGTATATTTGATTAAACAAGAATTTTTGAATCATGATATTCTCGCGATATGCATTATGTCGATAACAGTCAACTAAACGTTTAGCCTAGAGGTTTCTATAGGTATGGTGAAATAAAGCAAATATTAACTTTACCTTATAGTTTGTTTTATTGATAAACATTATTCAAAGTGACAAATACTACAGTGACGACTATTTATTCACACACCTACGGTAATACAATCGTGTTTCCGTTCGCCACGATTGAGTTCGGCGTATTTATCTTCAAGAGACCAGAAAACGAGTATGAATCTGAGATACCTCCACCATGACAACTTGATTGAAATGTTTTAACTTCTAATCCATTGCATACAAAGCAAAACACATGTTGATGCCTCAAATTGAAGTGTGGAAACCGCAGGATGGAATGATCCTTATGGCAAGCATTCTCCAATTCAGACTCGTATTCGGTCAATAACCCTGTAATGTTACATCTGTCTAACGACGTCACGCAAAACTGTTCGTGATATTTATTATAAAGAGCTAGATCGAACACAATAGAGCAGTTTTGGGTTTCAAAGACAGATTGTTTTATATCGATATCATCTGAAAGCGGTGGTTGATTGTAAATCATATGCGCAGTCAAATATTCCAGAGGATATTCTATTTCCCCATGACAAAGTTCAAAGTGTTTGTTTTTGTAATAAGTATTCGTTTTATTACTAACACATGGAATCATATCTGAAAGTGTAGTTTCGTAAGAGTTGTATTCTCTTTTACACATTTGCTTAAGATGTAGAGGTCCATTAAGACAGTTTATATATCCGAAATATCCTGACTTAAAGTAATTGTTTGTATTTCCCAACTCCAGAGGAATGCAATTTTGTCCATATATCCTTGTATTTGAATCATCATCGAAAGAATCGATTTTGATAAAGTCTGGACAACACATGCCTGTACTATTGCAGGATGGCTCACAACTACATTCATCACAACACCGGAACATTTCATCTATGTCCAAATACATACCTGACAGACGACATAACTCTCCTCTCTGTGGTCCGCTAGTTCGCTTGACCGGTAATCGGTTAATACATTTTCATCTCCGAAGAGAGAGACATTTGCACAATATATTGTACAAAATAAATTAAGCATAACGCTTGCTAATACTGAACGATTCCTTTCAAACATGTTGCTTTTAGTCATTGTTTTAAACGATAATTTCCTTCAAATGGGTTGTTTTAATATTACTTTATTATAAGAGCGCGGAGAATTTACACTGGTGTTATTAATTATATGTTGTAGATTATTGGTCTACCAAGACTTTGGCGCGAGTAACTACTCCCATCTCATTTTAATTCATCAACAGATTATGTTAGTTGAATTATTCAGCAGGTGATATATCAAATGTTTTACTTTTGTTAAAACATATTGTCATATAAAATGTTCTCAACAATTTTGAAAGCTATCGGCATACCGAATTGTGGTGTTTATATCAAACAATACATTTAATACAATAAAATACTTTTTTGTCGATTTTTGTCTTGTCATTAATACCTGTAAACCTCAACTTAATAAACTTTACATGCATAAATATTTCACAAACCAATAACCTCTTGGCGTTTTCTGTTGCTTATTATAATTAACAGTAACACATTAAAACAAACTTGCAATAATCGTGAAATAAATTACAAATATTACTATGTCGTAGGCTTCCTGAACTTGTATTTGCTTTTATTGTGATTGTTGTTGTTATGCGGAATATTGCCACATGCTCTTATAATTTCTTGTGTGGAGCACACCTCTTTAAGTAATAAACGCATTCATATGAACCTTCATTTAATGATTGCTGACTTTTGGGCTTGAAAAGTTCATATCTAGTTTGGTTTTACTGGTGTTCACCACAATTAAACATTGGAAAAACTAGTATTTAATTTGATTAAATATATTATTTGATATATAAACCTAGATGCGGTTTTATGACGATATTATTCTAATAATGTATCATAACAATATTATTATACAAAAAAAAAATGATATATAAATTCCACATGAGGATAAATTCAAGTAACATAGTTAATGTGCAAATGATCGTAAAACAGTAATTTAAATGTATCTTCAGATATAACTGAACACATGATATTAAAGGAATATTTAATATAATTCAAAATTATCGTTTCTGATTGTTTTTAAAGCACTAACATTTTTATAAAAAGGTACGTTTTTCTCTCATTTACTAAAAAATACCAAGAAACAACACAATTTTTAACACCCGTAGGGTTATACATTTCATAATAATTCGATACATCACGGCTGGTTCCTGAGTTAATCATTTTCAATGACTGTAATCTCTTGCGAAGGAATTGTTAGACTTCTTATAACATACCATTATGGTCATAATACATGTTCATGTTAATATAAATGTCGATATGCCAGATGGAACTAATTAAAACAATTAATAGTACATGCTTAATTACCAAGATTTTTAAATCCAAACACGGCATTATTTGTTTTATTTTAAGAAGTATATTATTAAAGAAAAAGCTACATTTATAACACAGATTGTATATATGTACACATGATACGTAAACAATAAATAATGACAGTACCGTTAAATGTATTCCATTTTAACTTCGCGCAACGGTATCTTTGTATACGACACACGAACACTAACATGGTAAATTAACATGTGTTGAATATACAGTACAGGCACCGCGTACTTAAACAAACGCCACTCGCCGCGGTGTTCATCTCACAGTGTTCGCCTATCAAAATGAACCCCGCGATAGAAGTTCGGATCAAATGTCGCGGGAGCCGTTTGCCATAAGGCGAACACCGCGGACCCATTATATGTACCGCGTTGTTCATCGTGTTTGATAAAAATAAAATAATTGAAAATAAACGTATTGTATTGATCCCTTTCATTAAAAAGTGATAATGAATAAATTAAGCATATTTCTCTTTTCGGGGCAAGTCGGTACCAATTTGCAGAAAAAATCTACCGAGCGTTTGAACGCTATAGGTGTCATTTGCCTATGATTTGGTGTCTTTAATTAATTAACAAACGATTACGAACAATCACAATCGATAACCGCATACATGCGAAAATTCCCGTCTCTATCCATTACCGGGAGGCGGAAAATTACAACGGGCGAGGCCTGGTATAGGGGAAATAACCCTGGGTTAGGGTTAGGGTAAGGGTTAGGGTTAGGGGTCGGGTGAGGGTTAGGGTTGGGTTTAGGCTAACCCAAACCCTAACCCGACCCCTAACACTAACCCTAACCCTAACCATAACCCTCTAACCCCCCCCCTTGCGCAATACCATACCATGCCTCGCCCGTTGTAGTTTTCCGCCTCCCTCATTATAATCCCGTAAATTTCTGATTTCCAGTTTGAAATGCAAATTCTGGTAAATATTGACTATAAAATTGTGATAGAAATGCAAAAATCACAAACGTTCGCCATATCTCTAAACTATCAAATGAATTTCGGCATATGGTTCTATTTAAAGATTTGATGAAATAAGCGCCCAATCAGGACAGGTATATTCCAAAAAATCGTAAATCACTTGACGCCTAGTGCGCGCATTGTGTACAGTTCATTTTCTGTTAGCCACACATAAATACATGTATATGCCCATGACATTTTCATGGTCCTAATAAAAGGCGCGCGAAAATTGGCGTGGGTTTATTTATTTTTTAAACAAAAACTTCGTAGCGAAGACAACATTGGCATCTTTAAATTTAGATTAAAAGTTTCGTAGTGAATTTCTACTCAAGTATACCGGGGTAGCTCGCGAATGATTCGGAGTAGACATTTCATCCGAATAAAATAAAAATCAAATACGCTGTAACACGCTATATTTAAATTTCATGCAACATGTACATGTACAAGTCATCTTCTGGAAATCGGGAAAAATTAAACCAAATTTTGTGCAAACAAAAAGGGCAATTGTATTGATTAACACCATAAGAGTTAATAGTATTGAACAGCTAAACGCTTTATTTACATTTCCGACTTCACGTACTGTCCGAATTTAAGTACGCATACATGTGCTCATAATATCTACATGTAGTATATGATTTTCTTGTGTACATTAACATTTAAAACGCGTGATTGACCCTCGCAGACAGATTGTTTACGGTGGCTGCGCGGCAATGCAGTGATTACGGGTGTTCCCGAATAAACGATAGCGTGCAATCGCGGCGATTTCGGGTGTTCGCCGATCATCGCGGTCAGTAGCGTGTCCGCCAGCAGCGAAATGTAACCCGTGGCGAAAAGTGAACACCGCGGACAGGCGTTTTTGTTTAAGTACGCGGTGCCTGTATTGTCCCACACAGAATAAAAACGAGCATTTTGTTTCTTATTAAACCTATTTTACCAGACCACATCTAGCGTTGACATTTTTGCTATCGCTGTAAGGAACACTGGTTTTTTATGGGTTAACTTTATTTTACGAAATATTCTACAAATATTCGCTTTTTTGGGTGTTAATGTGGCTTTAATACTTATCCGCTGTTTGAGCTGCTCACACTTGTCTTAATCGCATATAGTTTTAGCATTACTTTCTGAATAAATATGTATCACAACGCTGACAATTATGTGATTCACCGCAATGTAAGTACTGGTTTTAATCCCAGAAAACGGACTCAGGAGCGTTTCAAATTAGCTTTTGGCTTTCGATGCAATCGAGCTAAAATAACTATTTCAAATCGATCAATTAAAATGTTGATTTCCGTACACCTTCATCCACGACATGTGTAGTTTGGGATTTGTAAAGCTTGACCAAGTCATCATGAAGCGTTTACCAGTCCAGCATTGCATTTTCAGTACTCATGTGTTTAAATGATACCACAACCAAATAAATACCAAAACCACATTGAAACAACCATTCCTATATTCAAACTAAATTAATTGTACAGAGCATCGTCAAAAATACATGAAGGTTACTATCAAAGTACTCAACTAAAATGGGACGTCACTACTGGTTCTCATCTTGTTCATGTATGTCATTAAATTATGTATGATTTTTTAATGTTGATATTGATTTGTAATGTTATCTTTATTTGAGAAAGAATGTGAGAGCATTGCAAAATTAAAACAATTAATAGAAAATATTTAAATGTGTTTGTCACTGTGACACACTTTTAAAGCCCCTGTAACGCTCAAACTCAACGAATATTTCGTAAAATATTTTGTAAATAAAGTTAACACATAAATAATCAGTGGTCCGTATAGCAATAGCCAAAATTTCAACGCTAGATGTGGTCTGGTAACATAGATTTAACAAGATATGAAATGATATTCTTTATTTTTTGTGGCACAATATATTCCAATTTAATTTCCCGTTACGGTATCTATTCATAAGACACAAGAACACTAAATTGCTACATGAACCGCAACAATATCTTTTCATACGACACACGAACACTAAATTGGTATATGAACATGTGTTGAATATATTGTAGCACAAAAAATAAAAAAGAGCATTTTTTTATCTTGTTAAATTCATGTTACCAAAGCACATCTAGCGTTGAAGTGTTGGCTTTTGCTATTAGGAACACTGATTGTTAATGTGTAAACTTTATTTTACAAAATATTTTCCGAAATATTCGTTGATTTTGAGCGTTATAGGGGCTTTAACATTGTGTCATTTATCTGGCTTATAATTCGAAACGAAAATAATTACAGGCAAAAGTCGCCAAGATTTTTGAATGCAAACACCCTGTCATTGAAATCAATAAGGCATTTAATTCATGTCGGAGTATTCTAATAAACATTTACATGAAAACATATGGTCAGCAAAATTGATACATAACAAAGAGAAAATATTAATTGTTATAAAAGCAAACAAACTATTTCGCGGTCGAAAACGTTAACCGTTCCTATTATGTTGAAAACGTTTTAAGAAATGCTTTTATTCAAATTTAATTACTGTTTTAAGTGCGCAAAATAACTTTTCCAGCTTATGTAGTATGAAATACAACGTTAAATGAAAAGGATAGAGCTTGTCAAATGAGCCTTTACTGTAAATAATGCAATTCTACAAGACATACAAATGTCTGATTCTATAGTTTATTCTAACTTTGGAAATTTTCACATGGATTAGGGTATGAGGTTTTACTATATTGTCCATGTGTGACTATTAAAAATGCTGCTTTGGCTCTCTGCAAAGAAGTATGTCAACAGAACGTTAATATATATATATAAACTATTTTGTTATGTTTGTTATTTGTTATATTATCAATATTGTTTTGCCTAATTTGTTTTATGGACTACGTGATCTTCTGCAACGCGGACCAATTAAACGCAGAGATTGTTGTTTTGGTAAATATAGATTAAGCCACGACAGCGCAAAAATAATCGGACGATCAGATAATGTGAAATTGTTCGTTTATAAATTTTGTGTATGCGCCCTGTGTCAATAAATACTGTATACAAAGGAATTCGAACGCTTATTATGTCACATTCATTCGAGCGAGTTGATACCCATTCTATAGAAATTCCGCAGTCTTCAGCGAGTTAGGATCAACAAAAGACAACTATCTACAATTAAATATATCGTTGAAGACAATTGAGTAGTTTTAAATGAATGTGTGTTATTATATGTTATTTATTGATACATATTGGACTTTCATAGATTACTTGTACAATAATGTATTGACAACAGTGTCTTTTGAGTCGAAAAAATATTGAATTTAACAATTCAAGTAAAGCGCAATTAAAAAATCACGCTAAAAGTATTCAACGTAAGTGAATGTCTAAATCTTTTCTATTCAGTGGTTTAACTATTTGCGAATAATACGTCAAATGTGGAAGAAGAGATAATGATGTTCGCTTTGAAATTCCTGTCAATTACATTTTAATACATTTCAATGGTGTGATACATTAGGAGCGTTTTTGGAGCAGATTCAGATTCAAAAAAGATAAACATGTAAATGTTTTCAGTCACTTTATATTTATATTTCCTTTAAATGAATACACCCTTTCGGCTCTACAGTGTTTGAGCTTCCGTCGTTGTTTTTTTCAAGATCGTAGACGTCGGAACAAAAAATAATATTGAAGGAATACCGTCAACAAATGTAATGTTTACTTACGTGACCTTCGAGTAATTTGAGATGTTCTTATATCATATTCTCTTATAATAAATATTATTTGCGCATGTGTAAAATATAACAAAAATCGTGATTATTGTATTTTTCAGACGCGGTGTTATCACAAACATTAATTTATTGCCAAAATATATTGGTTTAACCCCACTTTCTGGAACTGACTTTCTTTTAAGCACATTCGGGACCTGACTTTTTAATGAAAAACGGCTCTTTCATATTTTAAAGGGTTTGACACGACATAGCCATTCGAAAGCTATATAATTAGCATTAAGTACATATCATTTATACCGAATAGATGAAATAGAGTTAAGTTATCATTAGTTGCTCTATATAGTATGTTCAATTATATTTTTCAATATTGAATTGCAACAGAAAGCAAGGGACAATATACATATATGTATTGGTATAATAAGTTTAATCTATAAATCGAATATAACAGAAATTGGATGCCACTTAACGTTAAATACATGTCACATTGAATAACAAAGTCGCACTAAATATAATGATTAACCTATTCGACGCTTATGTAATATCAGTATTAAATTACTGTTCAAAGGTTTGGGGGTATGATTAAGGAGATACTATAGAAAGAGTACACACAAAGTTTTGTAAATGGGTCCTTAATGTAAAACCGTCCACGCATACTCTTTCATTGTATATTGAATTGGGTAGATTTCCATCACATATATATATATCGAAAGATACATTAGAATGATTATATACTTTTTAACGATTCACTCGGTTCAACGAGACAACTGTATTTTAAATACCATTTTAAATAATCCGGTACATAACGTAAATGCAAACAACTCCCGTACACATTGGGCCTCACAGGTGCGCTTTTTAAT
The DNA here is from genome assembly GCA_007657795.1 of Dreissena rostriformis. NCBI lineage: Eukaryota > Metazoa > Mollusca > Bivalvia > Myida > Dreissenidae > Dreissena > Dreissena rostriformis. The sequence goes on from VMBQ01004581.1 coordinate 60,485, forward strand.
TCGATCCTCTGGTTTACACGAAATATGGTTATATCCGAACTCTGTTAAAACAGAAACATGCATCCCAAAGCTATGAACCCGGCTTCGCGATATCTAAATTAGCAATTTGCGGTTAGGACTAGAAGACGCAACGTCTCTTGATGTGTATAGAGAAATAAAACTTAAGTTTGAAAAATCATCATACATAAGCCAGTTGGATAATCCAAATTTTAAAAATATAGTGGCCAAATTACATCTTCCCACAAATTAAATATTGAGATCGGTCGTCACAAAAATGTGCAAAGACAGGATAGAAAATGAACCCTCTGCAATCTTAATGATATTGAAGACGAATTTCATTTTGTTCTTAAGTGCCCCATATATATCAATATTCGAAAAGAATATATTTAAAAACAGTTCTATACCCACACGAGTATGCTTAAATATATTATACGTTAAATGCAAAGCGAAAATAAAATAACTTTACACAAGCTGGCAACATACTGTCATAAAGCCTTCAAATTAAGAGACACGTTAATGTGAAGAGTTTAAAATGAGCTCCTCTGTGGATTATAAAGTACTCAAATTGTTCTCATCCCATAGTCTTGTCGAATGTTCGTGATACTATGTTTTTGTATTTCTTTGCTGTTGTTTTTATTTTGTTTACTTGTTACAATTGAATGTATTGTGATCTTGTTGCTATTATAATTGTGTAACATGTGTTTTCTAAATTGTATGAAATTATTCAATTTCCTACGAGCACATCTATCAGGTTATCAATTTCCAAATATATATACCTATAGTTCTAAATTTATTGAACTACGAAAACAACCTACAACCATAATGTTGGATCTATGCGATAAAATGTCTTGACTCCACATTAATGGATGTTTCTATTTATTTTTTTTTAATCAAGTTTTGAATTATTAAAAAAAAGACCTTATATATGTAGTGTGTAATTAATGTATATTTTTACTATTTTTTACTTTATTTTTTCACTATGTATTAACATTCTCACGAAACACGAAAACATGTTTATTTCGTGCTAATGTAAATTGATCTGTGTTCGTAACAATGCATGTTTTGCATTCTTTTCAAACGCATTAATATATTTGGCCTGTTCTAAGATTTTTGGTCAAAATGGGGTACATGAACGAAATTGAGTTTTTCACATTTTCAGGAGCTTCCATGTATGTTGAGCACGTAAAGATTAAGATGTTTGCAATATTTCTCAATTTTAGGTACAAACGGCTGATTTAGAAATGCCCATTAAAAACACACAAAAACATTTCTGTATTTATGTTCATGCCAATAAAATAAGTAAATACTTGTTAAATATATCTACAAGTGCATGAATAAATCAATAACATTTGTTTTTATTAAATGATATAGTAAAAACTACTCAATGAAATGAAAAAATATTGGTTACCATGGAAACACCATAAATAATTCAAATGTTTGAAATTCTGATTATACAAAGATTTTTTTATTTTATTTTTGTTTAAAAAATGAGATAAGGAAAGAATACGTCCATACCTAATGCAGATACAAGTCAAAGTGTATATTGCAATAGATACAGACACTGTGTTAATTTGCTTTAAATTAGTTTGCAAATATTATGGCACTGCAAAATAAATCTTAAAAACTATACTATTATATTCTAAAGTTTACATCTACTTTTTTCCAAATATAATCAGTGATTGTTTACAATGTATCTCAATGTTTTAGTTGTCCTGTAACCATGGAAACGAATGTATATACACAAAATAATGTATTTACAAGAGGTGAAACTAAAATAACTTATTAAAAAGACCTGAACATTACATGTCATGTTTATTAAACCATGCAAACAATAATACACAACCTAATTAAAAATTGCATTTTGCAATCTCTAAGCAATTCAGATATAATGGTAATTCAATGATAATATAAATATATAATTGATAATATGTCAGCACACATATTGGATCGTACATATTATTAAAGTCATGGATAAAGGAATTTGTTGAAATTAACATGCTGGTATTATATCAATCTAGTGTACTTTCTTCTAAGGATTAAGTATATCATTAAACTAGATAATTATGTTCAGTCGGTCAGAGGATATTCACAATCGTGGCTTGTAAGTGTTCGTTTATAAAAGTAAAGTTAAAAACGGAAGTTCGAACATGTTAACGGGCGTTCAAAGTGATATTAGTAAATTCACTTCTCGTCCGATCAAAATTTAAGTTCATACCTCGATTAAGTATTTCACCATACTTTAATCAAACGGAAAATGCCACTTATGTTTTATTTTGAATATTTTTGAACACATGTAATAGTAATGTTATATTGTTTTTAATTTTGTTTCTTATTAAGTATGATTAAATTGTAAGCTTTAGATTTTATGAGACCCTTTCCTTTCGTTTAATCCAAATTCCGCGGAAGAAGCCCTCTTCCTTTTTCAGTCATACCCGTTTGAAATGTATCACATGATGCAAATTATAGAACATATATATGACGATTTTACAACAAATATATGGAAATAGTGTACACACATGTAAACGTGTAATTACATGTTTTGCAAATTATACTACACAAATTTCAGAATAGTACCACATACATATGAATATATTTCACATATAAATGAACTTTCAGAAACAAAAAAAAAATACTTTCATAAACAAGGCGTTTTCAAATATGAATATGTTTTGTAGAATATCAGTGCGTTAATATGCAATATAAATATATATTTTACCACATAAATACTAAATTGTGTAACCTAAATGCAACATTTTACCACATAAATATGAAATTTTACAAAAGATATGTATGATTTTACATAGCATAAATATACAACTATACCACACCAACATATATTTATATATTTATATATTTATATATTTATATATTTATATATCTATATATAT
>VMBQ01004581.1:64780-76013 GCA_007657795.1 Dreissena rostriformis
CATTACGGATACACAATTACGGCGTTTAAAGGGACTGTAAACCACGAATAACGAGAAAAGAAAAGTTCTAAAATACCGTATTTTTTACAATTATTAGTTTATATTGATTAAAATATCACGACTGGTATATTACATTACTTGAAAAAAGTTCATATTTTCAGTATATTCGGTAATAAAATTTCGCGATGTGAAATCGAAAGTACATCGCGAAAATAGGTGACATAACGATATACATACTATAAATAACGCAAGTAGATTGATCATTTTATATATAAAATATATACAATTCACTACGCATGCACAATTTGCACTCCTGGGTTTATCACGTGACGATGATGATCAATCTACTTGCGTTATGTATAGTTAACTGGTAGTTAACTGGTAGACATACCCAGTAAAAATAAATAAATAAAAAAAAAAAAACTTTTTTCAAGTAATGTTATATACCAGTCGTAATATTTTAATCAATATAAACTTATTAATTTATTTAAGAACTTTTCTGTTTTCGTCATTCGGGTTTTAATTGTTAAAATCGTGATCCTATATACACAGACCGATTCAGTTTCTGAATTAACAAAACATATTAGAGAGACCAAGTGTTTACGCATTTTTATTTGGTCACATTTGAATTTCAATAAATTTCAATAAACCTGCCCAACCTTAACGACTGAATGCGTTTCCGTTAACACTGCCGTTTATAGAACCCTGTAACATGATTTAGGGCTGTGATTGTTGGATTATGTACAGTGTCAAAAGTAATTCATTTTGTAAATGAAATTAAGCCAGGGGACATGCGTATACGAGATCTGACTGTGTTTAAGCGCGGTGGGTCGGAACTGACTTCCAATATGACGTCGTTTTGATGATTTTCGCTAAGCAGTTAATTGTAATTTCACTCGGACGCCACTTTAATGTATTTTATGACGTGTTGACCTTATTCTGATATGAGCTTTTGTTTAACCATTCTTTTTACCGTATTTTCAGATGATGCAGTTCTCAGAGGGCGGTAATTAGTTAATCGTTCGTTGCAGTATATGTAATTCGGACCATATGAGTTTAAATGTAGAATATGTCAGAAAGAATCCTTAAACAGCAGCTTAACACACGTGAACCAAACAAAAAATATACAGCTGATGTTTGTAGTGTTTTTCATATAGTCTTCCTAGACATATCTGACATGCAATTGCTATACGGGCTACTTAATTACACTTTTCGTTCCGTATATGTCATGATGTAAGTTTCTTACGTTTTTTTATATAAAATAAAACATTCATCTGTATTTTCGTCTTTGTTTCCTGCGATGTATCATAATACATTTTCAATTGTACTCAGCACTTACATAAATCATACCCAATTTATTTCGGTCGAAATGAATTCGTTATGCATTGTACACATTAACATTATTTAAGATTAGCAGGCATTGTAAGAAACAAACGACATAACCTATCTAGGTGAACCTTTACTTTATTTGCTCAATACAACAGTCTGAAATAATATGTATTCACATATGTATAAAAGATAAATAAAATGCATGCCTATATTGATCACTGCTCCTGAAATCATATCGTGTATTGCAATTGCACAAATCTCTCTATCCACTGAAAGTTTACTTTTCGCGATTATAATATATTCACCGACTACAGAGCTTGTTTGAAAGTTTGTCGTCCAAAATGTGTCACATCACAGTTATATACATGTAGCAGTATCGTTGTGGCAAAACGCGTTAAATGTCATTGTTTTCGATAACAGTTAATATTTACTACAATGGTATTAGTTTTGTCTCATCAACCTTGTTATAGTATCGAACCGGAGTTACCCGTTTTTGTTTTTCATTACACTTATATTGCACGTGTATATCATTGTTTTGTGTGTTTAACTTGTGTGTTACTTAGACGTAATTCTTTTTTGTTAGGGTGGATTTCCATGTACATTTCGCTTCCTGGAGCGGTGACTACTTAGTTACGCTTTCTTTTTTTAATCTTGGCATCCTCAACGTCTATACTTGGCGTCTTGTTACCTGAAAATAGTAAGCATAGTTTACCGTGTAGTAAGCACAGTATTCTGTTTTAGGCATAAACAAACATAAGTATGTCCATATGTGTTAAAATAAACATGTAAACACTGTGTAAATAATACCGTCAAATGCCTTATATTACGCACACCAGATGTTATCGTCAAGTATGTGAGAAAACATTCAAATCAATGTTTATATCACCTTGAAGCTAATGACTTAAAACTATACATGTATTCCGAATATATTACAAACTACATGGGGGGGAGCATGCGTATACGGGAGCTGACTGGGTTTAAGTGAGGTTAGTTGGAACTGACTTCCAAAATGGCGTCGTTTTCGTGATTTTCGCCAAAAAAAATAGCGTTTTTTTTCATCTGGTAAGCCACTCTCTATATATATTTCTGCACAAACACCATAGAGCTGAAAGGGCGTATTCATTGAACTTCAATGAATACGCCCTTTCGGCTCTATGGTGTTTGTGCTTCCCTCGGTTTTGTTTTTGTTTCAAGATCATTGACGTCGAAGGAAAAATGTTATTGAAGGAAAACCGTCCACACATGTGTTGTTTAATTACTTGATCTTCGAGATTTTGGATGTTCGAATATTATTTTATTCCATGATAAAAAGTATGTGCGCAAGTTTACAGTAAAATATAACATAAATCACGATTGTCTATTTTTTCGATGCGTTGTTATCTCTATAAATTCATTTAATGCAGAATTATTATGGTTTAAACCCCCTTTTTAGAACTGACGTTCTGTTAAGCATATTTTGTGACCTGACGTTAAAACAACAAACACTGCTCAAACATATGTAAGAAGGTTAAAAAAGGAAATAACTGTCGTCAAAGAATTTCGCATTGATGCGAATGTTTTGAGGAACTTTTTCTGATTAGATGTCAACAGTTTAGATTTGTTATTCTTTGCAGTTGATCCACTATGTAATATATGAGGAATTGTTCAGTTTTAAGTCATTAGCTCAAAGGTGACATTAACATTGATTTAAATGTTTTCTCACATACTTAACGCTAACATCTGTTGTGAGTAATATTAGGCGTTACAAAGAATTTCTGTTACGATTCCATATTCATATTTATTATAATTTGTCATGTACACATAAACAACGATCGGAATAGAAATACAACACCACTAAAAGTGCGTGCACATTGGTAATGTATGGCCTAAGGTAGAGCTTCGTTGTGCCTTTAAAAAGCTTTTAAATCATAGCTTTGAATTGTCTCTTCGACGAAGATGATATCGTTTTATTTATTTTAGCTTCACGTTTCGACCAACGTTCGCATATATAACAATGCACAGCCCACATTCAACGCAATACTAGAAATGAACAGTAGGCTAAATGTGGGTATTTTTATCACTTCTAGAATCTTCCATTCTACACGTCGTGTAAGTGGATGATTCAGAAACAGTTGATAAACATTAAAGCAGTTAAACCATAGTGGTAGTTCAGGTGTTTTTTTTCCTTTTTTTATTATTATTATAGTAGTTTATGTTTATGATTCAATATTTGCGCCACTGATGAAATGGGTATGTGTTACATTGAGCTATCATTGTATTGCAACACGGAATACTGAAGATCAAGACACATACAAATCAGTAAAATATTTGCATGAAACTATTAATTAATATTTCGATTCTTTTAATGACCATATAATATTCCTGTCTGCTTTTTGACAAAAAAAAATATTGAAAGCACGTTTACAGTTGTTTGTTGTTCTCCAACTGCATATGTTCACAAAGGACGTTCTACCCAACAGACTTGATAAAATGAATAAATACCAAATTTTATGTATTGGTGGATATGGAAATGGATAACTAACGAATAAAAGCCCAAAACTTGGTGTATAAACACCTGACTGACTAGCAGTTTTATAAATGATCTATATTAGTGCTAAAACAAACAGAATGGGTAGGTGTACAATTATGCTCACATCGTCAAAATCGTATAGCGTAATATACTTTTTATAAAACATTCTACAGTTGTTGTTAACGGCACAATTATGTAAGAAACTTTATCAGTTACCATATTGATGAAAAATATATTTAGAAACAATTGCTGACGCTGTAATTTCGAGTGCATTTCGAGTACATTTAAACCAAAAGTGTGATCATGACCTAAATTGTTAAGTAAACAGAGACGGTTTTTTTTGCTTAGTGAACAGCAATTCCCTGGTCCTCTAATGATATTCAATTTTTCATTACAATACGACTTGTACTAAAAATTTAACTTTGCACAAGAAAATTTCACATAGTGCAACTGCTACAAAAAAAAAACGTTATGCTTCTTGTACTCCGGTCTCAAAGAATTATACAATCATATAATGTATAATTTAAATCGATTTAATATTTTTTGAGAAACGATCTGCGCTTAAAAATGTCACTATGTGATTGGGCTCTGTGCAAGAAATATCCCATGATAAATAATTACAGAATCACGGCAGATGGAGCTATATTTCTTGCACAATGCACTTACGCACAATGTTCTCTGTAAATATATAAAGTTTCATAGTAATATATTCAATTATATAGGAATTATAGAGTGGACAAGAACATTAAAACGGTTAATGTTAGGGTACTTTTGCTCTGCCCTTTCTTTCAGAGGCGTTTATTAACATACGAAGAATCATTTGAATCATTCAATTATGTTTAATTCCTTTTAAGTTATGCTTTGCACATTAAAAGTCCAGTACGTAGGTATGATCTTCTAGAAAATATGCAAAGGACAATAACCCAAAAATATTTGAGAAAGATGTATACCGTAGTTATTGTTCCTGACACTTTCTCTTTCAATATACGAAGTTGCATTTCAATCCCTTTAATACGTATGCATTGATTCTCGACACAAGAATAATTAATCAAGGACAATGATTCTCCAAATAAGAGAGACTTATGGACCTTGCACTGGGCCTTTCATCAAAAAGCCATCGGTCATTATATGAAGATTCGTTTCAATACTTTAAATTCATGCCGAGTAATGCTCCACACAAGTAATCGAATAAACAATATCCATACAACAAATACTGATTAATGAGTTGTGTTTCTTGTACTTTGCATTTGCTCTCAAAATCTACAATCAATGCAACATGTTTTATGTAAATACCTTTAATACTAAAAGAGTATACTTGATAATTCGGAAGAACAGCGTTGAACAAAGTGTGGCTTTGTGTGTTTATATACTTTTTATCTGTGTTATGCTTACAACTAATAAGCTATCCTCACCATCATCATCATCACCATCATCATCGTCGTAGTCGTTGTCGTCGTCGTCGTCTTCATCATCATTATTATCATCACCATCATCATAATCACTATCATCATCATTATCATCATCATCATCATCGCGTCGTTGTCGTCGTCGACGTCTTCATCATCATTATTATCATCATTATCATCATCAACATTATCATCATCATCATCATCATCATTATCATCATCATCATCATCATCATCATCATCATCATCATCATCATCATCATCATCATCATCATCATCATCATCATCATCATCATCATCATCATCATCATCATCATCATCATCATCATCATCATCATCATCATCATCATCATCATCATCATCATCATCATCATCATCATCATCATCATCATCATCNACCACCACCACCACAACCACCACCACTATCAACACCAACACCAACACCACTATCACCACTATCTATCATCTTATCATAATTATCATCATAAGCACCACCGCCACCACCAACAACAACAACAACACCACCAACAACAACAACACAACAACCACCAACAGTCACAACACCACCAACAACAACAATAACAACACCATTACCACCACCACCACCACCACCACCGCCACCGCCACCACCACCACCAACAACAACAACAACACCACCCTCACTAACGTCCATTAACACCACCACCAACGTCCACCACCACCATCACCGTCCACCACCACCATCGTCCACCACCACCATCGTCCTACACCACCATCGTCCACCACCACCACCACCGTCCACCGCAACCGTCCACCCTATCATCATCATCATCATCATCTTCACAATTTTTATTATATCCAAAACCAACACATTCATCATAACCACCACGGCTATTGTAATCAGTAAAAGTAATTTTGCAAGATTTGCAAGATTTTATCCGATTAACAAACAACATTCCAATTTTTAAAAAACGGTCTTCGATTTAAAACACCCGATCTGTATTAAAACATGTTAATACATGTGTAGATGCATGATTTCAAATTATCTTAACGCATTGCCAAAGATCAATAACATTTGTTAAATTCATGATCAAAATATGTTCTGTTAATTGCATTGATAACAACTCCGATGGGTTATATTGGCAAATTGATAAAGCCGAACGCGCCCTCTTATTCAAAAGAAAGCAATTAATAATTCTTTAAAACGGATATTTGTTGCGAAATGGAAAGGTAAGTATTAGTTTTGTTTATATATTTCAAAGATAATGATTCCTATTTACTATAGCTTTATCGTTTTAATTATCAGTTGCTTCATAATTCAATCAAACGCGGTAACCTTCCAGATAAATAATTGAAATTCAAGTTTTGAGCGACGATTTTTCCAACTACATTTATATACTGTGAAACTGTTTATTGACATGAGTTGCATTATTTCTTAAAGGGACATTTTCACGTTTTGGTAAATTGACAAAATTGAAAACAATTGTTTCAGATTCGCAAAAATGTTTGTTGTAGTTGTGATATTTGCGAGAAAACAGTAATACTGAACATTAATCATGCTCTAAAATATCCATTACATGCATCTTTTGACGATTGCAAAACGATCATTAAGCTTTGCAATGCGAAACGATTGAAAAATTTGGAGAGTTCTGTTGTTATCGTTATATTTTGTGACACTACGAGGATGTTTTATATAAATGATAAAATACACCACTAACTGAAAGGAGAAAGGATGGCCGAGTGGTCTCAGCGTATTTTTATTTTTTGTTAAACCTTTTTATTTAAGTTCAATTGCATCGAACGTACTTACTACTTATTAAAATGCTCTCGAGTCCGTTTCCTGGGACAAGAACGATTACTTGGTGTCTTTGAGGAAGTCTAAGAACGCTCCCACAATGGGGATCGAACACGTGACCTCCCGGTGGCTAGGCGGACACCTTATCCATTACACCACGGTGACCCTTGTCTAAGCGTTAGACTTTTACTCCTGTGGTCAGTAGTTAGAGCCCAGTTGTGGATTACTTTTCTTTTATTGTATTCTTGTTTTGTTTTTTTTACTGGAGCTTTTTAGTTCCAATCTTTACATTTATCAATTTAAAGCATTTAATGACAATCTTTAATACATGCCAAAATCAGTGAAAAGGTCCCTATTACCTTATCAAACGTCGCATTATCGCATATTGCGTATGATTTCCTGGAGGATATGATTTCAGAACTTACACCAATTGTAATAGCAATGCAAATCATAAGCATCCTCCATTTATTATCATCTGGTATATTGCAATCAAGTGGTATTAATTATAATAACCAAATTTAAATTAGTTTGTAGTGGCGTGGCTAGTTGTTGTCTCAGACCGTGCGTCGGTATTTATATTGTACAGTTTTCAATCACGGGATAAAATAGCTTTATTTGCTGATTTATACAATTAAAATACCGCAATGTTCTGTTATATGTATTGCGAACAGACAATCAGAGTATTAATCTTAGTCAATCGTTATCGATCGTACAATTTGCATGGTGTATAAAGACGCAGAATTGCGAATACCCTTGGTATCAAAATGCTGTATGCAGTACTGTAAATCTTGTTGAGTTCACCGCCTAATAGATAATGAATTTGAATCAATTTCGCAACTAGAAAATCTAGCAGCAGATATGATCACGCATTTAAGTTCGTCTTATTTTGTTCGCAGCTGAGCATTTACAATTTTCATTCGGAACACACGATCTTATATCTCGCGTTTTCATAATAGGTTGTGTAGGGTGCTAGCGTGACGAAAACAGAAAACCTTTTCCCCAGATCTAAAGTCGCTTTAATACCGTGCGTTGTGTAACATTGAAACGATGTATCGTCCCAAAAAAGAGAGACAATCTATATGTATATAACACGTTTTAGACAAAATAGTTTGACGTTTAAAGCAGTATTACAGTCGAAAGACGTTCGTAGACAGAGATCTCGTGAAATGATGCTCAGACTCTGAGGTATATTGGTGTCTTAACTGATACATATTTACTATGTTTGGTATTTGAATTCATATAATATGTTAAATGTTTTAACCGTTTTAGACGAACCAATTGTAAGCGTATTTTAATGTCACATAACAATAAATAAACTACTGAGAATGAGTATTTTAAGTTCTTTTCATCACATGTCGTCCATGCACCAACTTGTTAAATGTTCCAAGAGAACAAAGTTTGTAACGTCTCATGGAAAACTCGTAACGTATTATTTCCCTTAAAACGATATGATATCCTCGATCATGTTTATGCTCAGGATATTTTTATAGGTTGGTTTAAATGGTTGAAACGGCAGATGCTACCTGATTGTATCCGTGAACGGGAAGTAAACACTATGATGAGTACATGTATGATGAAATGGCACACACATTCAATTTGCTTATAAACTGATTTTTAAATATTCATTATCATCTGTTTTTATAGTGCAATGTCGTCTTCAATGTTTCATAGATTGGATAACCTTTGCACATGTGTCATTGTATTTTTTATCTGAATACATCAATTATATATTTGTGTATGCTACGTTTTCCGTTTTTCTGCTTCACCTTTCAAAATAAGGGGGTTCATATTGATTTGGCCTTGTCCGTCCGTCTGTCTGTTTTTGGTGTCGCTCGTTGTTCAAAAAGTATTGCTGCTAGAGGGGTTAAATTAAAAACAAATATATATANTTAAATTATCCATTGTTGTTTGCCTAATTTGTTTGGACTATGTGATCACTTCTGCAACGAGGACCCATTAAACGCAGAGGTTGTTCTTTTTTATAAATAGAGATTAAGCCACGACAAATCAGCGCAAAAACAATAGGACGATCAGATAATTTGAAATTGTTCGTTTATCAATTTCTTTTGATGCGCCCCGTGCCAATAAATTATGTATACAAAGGAATTCGAACGCTAATTATGTCACATTCAATGAAGCGAGTTGATACCCATTCATAATAAACAAATAAACTGAACTACTCTTCTGCGCAAATTGCGCAGTCTTCATCGAGTTAGGATCAACAAACAAAAGCTATCGACTAATATATCGTAGAAGATAATTGAGTTGTTTAAAACGAATTTGTGTAATTATATGTTATTTATTGTATAAATACATGTTGGACTTTCATAGATTACTTGCACAATTATGTATTGACAAAAGTGTCTTTTTAATCGACACATTATTGCATTGAACAATTCAAGTGTAGCGCAATTAAACAATCACGCTTAACCCGCTAAAAGTATTCAACGTAAATGAATGTGTAAATCTTTTCTATTCAGCGATTCAAATAATTGAGAATTAGAAATCAAACTTGGAAGAAGAGATAATGATGCATGCTTTGAAATTCCTGTCAATCAAATCTTTAATTCATGTCAATGAAGCGTTTTGTTGGACCAGTTTTATATTTAAAAAAGATAAACAAGTTACTGTAATCAGAAACGATGATGATGATGATGATGATGATGATGATGATGATGATGATGATGATGATGATGATGATGATGATAATTATAATTATGTGGGTGGTGATGATGATTACAATGTGTGTTGAGAAGGGAGAAAAATACATTTACTCATCACAGTGTGTAAATATAGTGTGTTTCTTGTATAAATACTGTTTTGTTTTTACGTTATTTGTGTAAATAGCTGAGAGGGTACTTATATGGTTTAGCGAGAACAATGCACGCGCTCCTCGTATTGGCACATATATGCGTTGAAAAGCTGTTTATTCGTCATTCGATTAGTATATTCGACGGGGAAACGATAGAGGGTATTAAAATAATGGATAATTAATCCGCCATCTCGCTATTGAATATAGTTGTTTGTTTCACTTCAATAATAATGGGCACGCTTATCACATACAGATTCTTCTACCTGACAAAGAGTTTGAGTAATTAAAAAACGTTCTTGTTAATTTCATCTCTTTCCAATAACTAATGTATTGATAAATGATCATCGTCTTTTTTAATTCTACAGTCTGGTTTGTGTGTGTCCCCCGATTGTTGTCGCATCGTATGTCAGTTTGGCAATATTCTAGGCATTACACATTCACCTAAACGCTGATAGTGTTTATGATCGCAACTTAGCGTACAAATGATGATTAAGAACAACAATATTTATGCTTGACAGTGCCTATGGTGTAGGTTCGTGTTGGTTTTCCAAACACGTTCAGTATTGTGTTTTTAATATAAATATGATTCGTTTATTATTATATTTTTTAGCATTCTTAACAATTATGTACATGCTTTCTTCTCAGATCTTTTGTATGAATATCGGTTTGGGAAATTAGTTTGATTACTGATCTCCATAAATTGGTTATATTAACAATCCATGTCTGTATGTTACCATATTTGTTGGTAAAAAAAACAGCATGAACTAATTCATGATATTTGCATAAACAGAATGCATGATAACAGCCCGTTGGTGTGAATCTATATGGAGAATAACAGGTTACTGCATGATCTTTTTGTAATATATCAGGCAAGGCTTAGAATAATATAACGGCAAGGCTTGCCGAGCCGTTATTTTATTCGTGTCGAGCCTGATAAATTACAAAAAGATCAGGCAGTAACCTGTTTTTCTGTTTATCACACTTCTCTCTAAGTCCCCGTTTTAAAAGAAACAAGCAAATTCGTAGCATTGATATCCCCCGCAACATATATTTTGTTAAAGGATGTGTGCAAATCGGACGGATGAACACACTACGATACAAAGGGCCATTCCTCCGTTATTAACAGATGGTGAACAATGCCATTTGGCGTGCATCATCCTCTTATCCGTATATATACTCATACCAAGTTTCAATGAAATCCGCCAAATCACTTCCAAGATATGGCTCCGGATACAAAAGTGCCTATAATAAGAAGCATGTTTTCAAGATACAAAGTGCCTTAACTCCGTTATAAATAGGTGGTGTACAATGCCATTTGGCGTGCATCATCCTCTTATCCATATATATACTCATACCAAGTTTCAATGAAATCCGCCAAAGCACTTCCAAGATATGGCTCCGGA
>VMBQ01004581.1:76296-92275 GCA_007657795.1 Dreissena rostriformis
GAATATGATCGTTGACGTTTGACTTGTTACTAATGACGTCATGAGCACTTGCGCTTAATATTTGTAAAATATGTTTTTCGCTGTTTTGTTTGCTTTTTGTGTCTAAAATATAATACATCCTGGTATCAAAGTGTTTGTTTTGTTGAATCTGATTTTATTTAACTAAACATGATGACTTCATTGTTTATTCCGAGTAAAATGACTTACATACAAACATCGACTGATTTAACAACCTACTGTCGAACATGACGTCATCAGCATTTACACATTCATTTTAAATATTTGGAAAATACGTTTTTTGCTGTTTGTGTTGCTTTCTGTGGATAAAATGTAATACATCTTGGTATCAAATTGTTTGTTTTGATGAATCTGATTATTTTTTACAATAAAATATAACTTCTTTGTTAAGTCTTAGTAATATGACACATCGACTGATATAAGAACTTCCTGTTGAACATGATATAAAAAATATATCATGCAACGTTATATCAGTCAGATATCAATGCAGTGGTATGATAAATACATACCATAAATGACCCATTATAAATGAGTGTAACAATGTTATTGATGTTTGTTTAATTCTTACACTTAAACCAGGATAAACATTGGTATGCATTATTATGTCATGAAATTATATGAACTGTAAATCTGTGCAGAGGTGATTGGTCATAGACAAATGAAAAAAAATATTCCGAAACTGTATAAAGACCAATCTAATTATCTGAAATAACGTTTGATGTAAATTGATGAAGGGGAATTTATCAAATAAACCATATAATTTACTAAAAGCGCTAATATGCGTATGTTGTTTTTTGGCAAATGTGCACTATCCGTGTAAAACATGATATTATTGTTTTAATGTCTGAAATTCGTTTTTTTCAACCATCATACTCGTGTTATTCCTATATCTGACATGTGTGATCCCATCCAGTTTTCGATGTTCAATTGTCTTCTACGGTTCTAAATAAAACATATTTTGCCGATCGCTCAAAGGACATGTCATATTGAGAAAAATGATACTATTTCTGTCAAACATTTGTAATAAAATATTAATTGTTAAAATCGTGATCCTATGCATGCACACTGAGTAAGTTTCTCAATTTACAAAACAAATAAAGCGACCTCATGTTCACGCCTTTTTGTTAAGTCACGTTTGAATTTCAATAAATTTAATTAAACTCATGTTTTATGTACCTGTAATTGTTTTCACAATATGCACAACATTAACGTCTGCTTGCGTCTCCGATAACACTGTCGTTTATAAAACTCTGTTAAATGATTAAGAGCATTTTGATAGTTGAATTGTGAACAGTGTCACCAGAAATACATTTTGTAGATGATATAAGGCGCTACACATATTTTCTTTTACGAGTCCAACTAAATATTAATAAACAAATAACATGTACACATACACAACGTTCAGAATAGAAAACAAATAACGTTGCAGGTGCGTGTTCTGTGATTATTTATAGGCTAAAGTAGAGCTGCGTTGTGCATTTAAAAAGCTGTTAAATTACAATTTGCGTTGTCTTTTCCACGAAGATGATAACGTTTTATTCATGTGAGATTCACTTTTCGAACAACGTTCGCATATATAACTATACATACACCACATTCAAGGTAATGGTAGTAATGAACAGTAGGCCAAATGCGGGTATTTTTTACTTATCACTTGTATAATCTCTTATTCTACACGGCCTGTAAGTGTATGATTCAGAAACACTTGATACACCTTAAAGGAGTTAAAACATAGCGGTATTTAATTTCGTTTTTATTATTATTATTTTTATAGTTCTTTTTGATAATGATGCAATATATTCGCCATTGATAACATGAGTGTTTTTTTACATTGAACAACCATTTGATTGTCTGAATAATGACTGTGCTTATCATTATTAAGATTTTGATTATGATTAAAACGACGATGACAATGATGTTGATTATTACTAGCATTAATATCATTCTTATTTGCATTACTAACAGATATATATATATGATATTATTTTATATTCTTATTGTCATTATTAATAAAATTATTATAATCATGACGATGATGATGATGATGATGCTGCTGATGATGATGCTACTTTATTCTCCCAGGTATACATAAATACAACATGGGTAACATATAATATACAATAATCCGGTTCAAGTGTGGTACATTGTGGTACAGGGGAGAGTCTTACAAGCAGTGTGATTCACTTAACAGCTTTAACAGTTAAATTGATTTGTGTAAACTTTTGTTCGCAATACGGTAAAGATGACAAATGACATGGTTTACAAATAGAACATTTGTGTTTATATATTAAAATAAAACTACTACTAATAATAACGATAATAATAATAATAAAAATAATAATAATAATAATAATAATAATAATAATAATAATAATAATAATAATAATAAAAATAATAATAATCATAATAATAATAATAATCATAATAATAATAATAATCATCATCATCATCATCACCACCATCAACACCACCATCACCACCATCATCAACACCATCGCTATTGTAATCATTAAAAGAAATTTTCCAAATTTGTATCCGATTTACAAACAACCATCCATTTATTTAAAACAGTCTTCGCATACAAACACCTTATCTGAATTAAGACATTTTAATCGGAGCCTGATTTCGATTATTATCTTTACGCACAGTTAAAACTCAATGATAGTTGTAAACTTAAATCAATACCTGACACCAAAATATGAATAGCGGCGCTCTGTTTTCATATACATGTAGATATTAAACAACTTGAATTGGTACATACATGGTGACAAAGCCGAACGCGCCCCATTATTCAATAGAAAGCAGTAAATCAATCTTTTAAACGGATATTTGTTGCGGAATGGAAAGGTAAAGATTAGTTGTTTTATGTATTTCATAGATAATGATACCTATTTACTTTAGCTTTATCATTTTAATTATTAGTTAATTCATTCAAACGTCTTTGGTAACCTTCCAGATTAATACTTGACATTCAAGTTTTGAGCGACGAATTTTCCAACTACATGTATATACTGTGAAACTGTTTATTGAGATTACTTGCATTATTTCTTAACATAATCAAATGTTGCAGTGCTGCATATAATTGCGTATAATTTCCTGGAGGATATGATTTCAATATTCACACAAATTGTACAAGTAATGCAAATCATAAGCATCCACGATGTTTTATCATCTGGTATATTGCGATCTAGTGGTATTAATTACATTTACCAAAGTTGAAATACTTTTGGTAGTGACGTGGCTTAGTTTTTGTCTCAGAAAATGCGTCGGTATTTATATTGTACAGTTTTCAATTTCGGGATAAAAGAGCTTCATTTGGTGATTTTTAAAAGTAAAATACCGCAATGTTCTGTTATAAGTATTGCGAACAGACAATCAGAGTATCAATCTTAGTCAATCGTTATCGATCGTACAATTTGCATGGTGTATAAAGACGCAGAATTGCGAATACCCTTGTTATCAAAATGCTGTATGCAGTACTGTAAATCTTGTTGAGTTCACCGCCTAAGAGATAATGAGTAACCGCCTAATAGATAATGAAAATATACCTGCAGATAAGATCACGCATTAAACTAGCGTGACGAAAATAGAAAACCTCTTTCCCCATATCTGAAGTCGCTTTAATACCGTGCGTTGTGTAACATTTATCGTCCCATAATAGTGAGACAATGTAAATAACACGTTTAAGACAGAATAGTTTGAGGTTCAAAGCAGTATTACAGTCGTTTGTAGACAGCGATCTCGTGAAATAATGCTCAGACTCTGAGGTATATTGGTGTATTCGAAGGTGTCTTACCTGATACATATTCATTATGTTTGGTATTTGAATTCATATAATATATTACATGTTTTCAACCGATTAGTCGCACCGAGTATGCACGTATTTTAATGTCATATTGATATGCCCTGCATATAGGAACATTAAAGTATTTAACATTTGTTTATATTATAAATTTAAGGTAACTTACCCATGGCTGTATTACTCATGTGTTGAATATTTAAGCAGCCATAATTTAATTTGCATGTGAACTGGTTCTTTTCACAGAGCACCATACAAACAAAAGACATAGCTGTTTAAAATCATTTCATCCGTTTAATGCAAAGTCCACTGTTGTTGTTGTTGTTACTGCATTTGATCTTCGATCTTATGTCATTATATCTAAGTGCGTTCACACGTATTACACTTACATAATGTTAAGTGATCATACCTTGTCATCTTCGTCGTATATCATACTTTATATGCATTTTAATGAGTACATTTTCGTAGGTTATTGTCAGACCATTCTCATTTCTGATCTGGTCGCAGCCATTTGTCGCGTTGCATTATGGTCAGGTTTGAACTATTGTCTGCAGTGAACTAAGCATGAAACAGGTTATTTTTAGATATGATGTAATCTCTGTTTAATACTTGTTTAAAGTGGTGTATCCATCTTTCTAAGCGCCCATAGATTGTTTTACATAAATTTTTGTTCAAAATCCAATATGGCGGTGTCTTTTGGCGTGATGTCATTTCAATGCATTTCGAGCGTTCATGACCACTTTTTATGGTCGATCGACGTCACTGACCATTTTTTTGGGTCAGTGACCATTTATTTTGGGTCGATGGCCAATAATTTTGGGGCAGCCGACCAAGAATTCTTGGTCGGGCCATAAAAACTGGTCATCGACCAACATTTTGGGTCGCTCGAGTATATAAGGTTCCAGAAACTTTGTTAAGTAATTCAGTCCGTCCATAACATCAAGGGCATTAGATCTATCGTCAATTTCCAAATATTCAGAACTTTTTAAGCAATAATAAATTACTGAATTCATATTACTAGTAGTACAATAATAGTGAAAAGAAATAAAGCTGCATGAAGTTTAAAGGTGACATGTGTTATTATTATTGAGACATTCCTGACAAGAATTTAGACGGAACAGCTGGCTCGCAACAATATTACGATAGTTAAACTACGGAGAAAGAGTTTTTGTACTTCTTTTCATAACATGTCGTCCTCTAACAATTACAAACACATGTATTAAATGTTCCAAGGGAGACACACCATGTAACGTCTCAATGGAAAGCTCGTAACGTATTATTTCCCTTAATTTGAAGGATATTTATAGCCTCGTTCATGTCTTTGCTTTTAATAGCACATTTGTCATTGTATTTTTTATCTCAAATAAATACATTATTATATACATGTGTATGTGTGTATGCGACGTTTTCCGTTTTTTAACTGCTCCCACTTTCAAAATGATGGGTTGCATATTGATTTGACCTTGTCCGTCCGTCTGTCTGTTTTTTTAGGGTCGCTCGTTATTCAAAAAGAATTGCTGCTAGAGGTGTGAAACTGAATACAAATATATTAACAGCACGTCAACTTTCGCATGTTCTTATTAGGGTCATTTATCGATTTTGTTTTTATAAAAGTGGAATGTATGAGCATCCGTGTCCTACGAACACATGTCTAGTAAACGTATATTCGGAAATGTTCTTATATATTGACAACGCGTACTTAATGCTCTGCAGTGTAAAATGCATTTATGATTTTATTTTAGCCAAATGCTAACAACTATTGCGAGGTAAACTGTGTTATATAGACATTTTATTATAGTATGAGTACCAAGTCTCAATTGTTGTTGAGGTGTTAATATGTGTGACTAGTTGGTCAGCCAATGCCTTAATATAACGAAAACATATACACATAATGGTATCATCTTAAAACTCGATAAAAACACTAATTTATGTTACCGGTAGTAGTATGGTTTTAGAAATTACAATATGTATTCAGGTCCAAGTTTTTGTAATGAAAACCAAAATATTTCAATCATAGTCTCACTCAAAATGTAAAACTATTTATGTAATAGAAAATGTTCTATACATTCGCAAATTAATAGATATATTATTTATTTAACAACCAGATAATGTGGAAATACATAGAATGTAAAAATGTATTATCATGCTTGTCACAATACCATGACTTTGAAATATTAAAACAATATTATTAAGTCCATTTAATTTAGAAAGAACAGTTCTATACATGTCTTTAAAATGATTGCCATGAAGGTTAACATTTGAATACCTCTTTGTGCTTTCTGAACACACTGTACACAAAAATGAGTCGATCGATTTTTTTTAATTGGGTGACAGTGTCAAATAATGTTTTTGTATCACTTGGAAAATAGAAAGCTCATAATCCAATGTTATTACGTTTACAGCGTGAACATGAAAATAGTATGCAATACATGTATGTGGATAAATTACATATTACTACAAAAACATTTTTAGAGTGCAAAGCCTTCTTACTTTATATATATGGTTGAGAAAAATTATTAAACACCAACGAATGAATCTTTCTTAAACACTGAACAGAAAGTAGTAATAATAGATTGGATAAATATGCTGTTCAAACAGTGCTTATTACATATTTTATGCATATGCCCTAGCGCTTTCGACTTTTCGTCTTCATCAGGGACTTGTTAACACAGATATGGTTGTTCGTGCAATATTGGACATGACAGCGAAACGTTCTAAAATAGATAATTCATAAGTGAATTATCGTAACTCACCGATAAAAACGTGCACTCGCATAGAGCCGTATCGGTATTGTGTAAGGCTAATTGCATGTACATAGGGGTTTACAATAGACTGGCTCCAGACCCATTTTAGCAATGAATCACGCAGAAAACATTGACAACTGCCAAAACACAACCCTACAAAATATAAGATATGTTTTGTGAAGACTCCATTTATGTGTCTTTTTTATTTATTCCATATGGAGCAAGGGTGTTCAGTCGCCTTATCCAATATGTCTACCGCGACTTGCGCTCCTCGTTATATATATATATTATTAAAGATCCTGCATTTCTGTTATTTATACAAATAACCCGTTTTAAAGATAACTATTAGATTGCTGCATACCTTTTATTTAGCACGGACTAGCTGGAGTTTACTCTACTGGCTTATAACTAGTCGTGGGTATTATCACTGTGTGTGTGCAATTAAGTGGTAATGTTTTCGATAAGATATTTACCCATATCAAACCAAATCACATAGCCGTTTTCATTTTAAACTATTATAAAAAGTAATTGCAAAAATATACAGAAAATCAGGCTTACCTTGCATGAGAAACCAAATATCCATATTTTAACCAAGTTTAAAGTATGCAAACACGCACTACTTTTGAATCGGAATTGGGTAAACACATAATAAACGTCGAGATCGCAAACGTGATAACGAAAGGATTAAGTGATTTGATACGGTTTGAAATCATGTCATTGAATTTAAAGTTTTTTGTTGAACGCATTGCAACAACACATGCATGAATAATAATGCATACAACTTTACAAATAACCGGCCAGGAAAGATAACACGTTCTGTTTTACCAGTATGAATCGCATGACTGTTTAATAGATTAGTGCACCTGTTTCCTTTATCAAGCATATGTCTACAGTTTTGCAAATGATGGTGTGTCTTTCCGACTGTACGCAATTTGTTGTCAAGGCACGAACTACCTTTTGCTGAGACTCGTTCAAGATTGATTATAAAAAATGATAACTGTTGAACTTGGGACACGTCGAACTACAAACCATGTAAAATGCATATACTTATCAATGAGCGAACAAAGAAACATAAACCAAAGAGCTTCTCAAAAAAAATATATTGTATTATCTAAATTATATTACCGTACTCTAAATATTCGTTGATTTGAAATATTGGGTGTGTTTTATTAAGTTGTTGGTATTATTTGCAAATAACTATCGTCTATTAGATATAATTTAATAATAATTTAATTACAAAAAATGCAATTTACTATTTTCTGTATTTAGTATTTTATGTGGCCCGAAAATATCACGAATTCAAACAATACTTTACTCGTGAAATTGGAAAACTTTGAAAACCTGCTTTAAAATAAAAGACAAACAAAATATTTCACACTGTATTCATCCTTCATATCTTGAGATAAAATATAAAATTTCTTATATTAATCGATCTAATATCACATTCTAAATTACGCGGAGTTTCATATTAGCTTCATTTTGTAACGTGTTTTATTATATTGTGTTTCCTTTATAGGACACTAAATAACAAGAGAGTATTATTCACTACTTTAAGCAGTTTTACATTTGCATTTTTAGCACGTATTTCTTTGTTCATTTCAATTCGTTACATTTAATACAACAATACGAGCAGTAATATATCATTTTACGACTGTATGTTCATATCTGTATATTAAACTTTTATTTTATTTATTTAGTAATTAAAATATTTTAAGTAAATAAAATAGTTTGTATTAGAGACAGATTATGAGATGATATTGACATTTGTTATTGTAAGTTTTATGGACTGCTGACCTTTTTAGAAAAAAACTTTTAAACACATTTACATGCGTTGGATTTCGATTAATGCAATCTATATTTGACATACACCATACTTTAGCCAGATAAGAGCGGGGATATGTATCACAATATATGTAAGGACGCGAGTATTGGTTTGACACATAATATCAGAGCATAATATATAAATGCCTGTTGTTATTTCAAGATCTAAAAATGTGCATATTATTAGCATTAAATATTACTATCAGAACAGTGTTATATATGTTTTTGTTATCAATTTATTATCAAGTTCACATCCATGTATAAGTTTAACGTATTAATATCAGGACCGACTTATATTGGTGTTTTTTGTATATATATATTAGGATCGGGATTGAGATGCTGATTGCGATGTTGGCATTGTGCACTTGTGTAGCCGGAATGTCAACCAGTGAGTTTTTACCGTTCTTTATAGTATACTAATCATGTAAGTTTGCCATCGGACGCTTTCACATATGAATTACATTTGTTTCAAAATTTCGTTTAATATCAACCCCCAAATAAAAAGTCTTAACAAGTATAAAGGAATAATTATTGTCAACTCGAATAGATGTCACGCATGTGTCAAGTGTCACAAAATTGTCCCTCGTTTACAGAATCAATGCTGTGCACTCACGATAGTGATACCGACTTCAAATTTCGAAACAAAATTTAGAAGAAAGGAGGACAGAAATCACGTTTCCATCACCTGTCTGCCTGACCGTCCTTCCACATTTCTTTCACAACCGATGTTTACACCTTTAATTTGCATAATCATTTATTTGACTTTTTTTTCATAAACAACACAGAGAAGAAATAGGGATTCCGGTCCATCTGTCCCAAGCAAAACGATCATAATATAATCCGAGTCAACAAATGATAAAACATTATCTTAACTACGTACCTTTTAGGACTTAATCGTATTTCAGGTGAAGAAACGCAAGAGCACGTGTTTGGTGAAACGCTTACATTTAGCTGTCCCCCGGTTAGGCACGTTGGAACCGTAACAGTCAGGAAGGATGACACAATCATTTCCGATTGTTTCACAGACAGCAGTGAGTGTACGGGAAACGTAACGTTTACTGTGGCGGAAAAGGATGGACATCAGACATTTTCCTTAACGTTTGTTGCAGAAAAGGAAACTGTATACAAATGCACCTCATCAGAAAACGCAATCACCATTCTGCATATACAAATAAAGGGTAATTTACTTATTTTCATGTGCTGGTTAACTGAAAGCTTTGATTATACATATTTTAATTTTTGATTTTGTTTCATAACTAAATTTTTTTAAGACATTTAAACATGCATTAATCCCTCGTGGTTTTGCAATGTATTTCTTGCCATAAACAAAGGAATGCATAGTATTATACGGTTTTTCTATTGCTGGTACAGCTGAAGGGCCTTATTTGTATATGTCCCTTCATTAAATCATACAGCAATTATAAACATTAATTTATAACCAAGCTATGTCTTTAAAGTAAAATAAACTTCTAATGACGGCTTCTTCCCGTTATGCACGAATAATCGCACATGGTGTGTGTTTAAGACTTAGCTAAGCGTTTAAACCGGTTTAAAACCTAATGGCGCTATAGTGACCGATCCAAAATGAATAACATAGTTTTGGTAGTTTTTATGTTGAAGGCTCTATTGTCGAAATTATAAAAAATATTGCATCTAGAATATATTTCGCGAATATAAAATGAATGAATCGTTAAAAAAACACATTAAAACATCCAGACCCCATAACAAATACGAATAATTAAGACGGACGAAGTCTTTTCTGTTATACATTGCAATAAATATGTCCCCACAATGCTATAATCAATGACAAACAGTTGTAATTTAAAATACCTTCATCAACTGTTAATGATATATTACAAATTACTGGACTTGATAAACGTTCAGGCATTCATTTTTCCATTTCTGTCTGCTTAGAAAAATTTGATTGCTATCATCCAAGACGCGCGTTTGGTTTGTGCTAAATTTTGCCTTTAAAACTAATTAAATCTCATCTATGTTGGTTTGCATTGACCGTTCCAAGGCTGTGACGTTTTTTATGATTAGCATTGTATGTATTCTTCTGTTTTGTACATTAAATTGGTCATTTTGCATTGATTTAAAGGATGGTGGATGGAGACTAACGCACGATAAAGTTGCATTTGATTCATTTTTCCTACATGATGTATATTCAATAGAAAAGGATGGCTACATTCCAGCAGAATAGTGTTACTGATACGAACAAAGTTATTGCTTAGTTACCACCGGCCGGCAAGTCGGAAAAATATATTGACCGAGCAGTTTTATTGATAGCAACATTTGGTCATTCAAACCACTTCTCTTGCATACATTTTTATCTCTGAAAAAAGAAAGCTAGATTTGTTTTAAATAGATCCGTGTTTAAACAGTCATACCTTCAGATTTTGATTTTGGTTATTCAAAGTACACAATTACAATCATGAATGTTCGAGCTAGTTACGAAAACACAGACATACTCATAGAATGTATATCAGAAATAAAAAGTTGAGGTTATTATACATTATATGTCATTAAATAAACAGCGCAGCGAATATTGTATCATAAATGTAGAACAGTTCTGAAATGGTCATCATTTATAAAAAAAATCAAGATATATAACTCTAGGCTGAAGTTATTACACAATGCCATTTTTTATTAAATAGGGATGAAACTCAAAGTAGCGATTGACTAGAAATGAGTGACGCATTTATCTGTTTTAAGCTCCAAACTAACTTTTCCGCATAACTTTTCAAAATATTAATGTAGATTTAAATGCGTTAAGCAAGCATAAACACATGAACAATATCGTATTTTGATCGGGTTGAATAAGTTGAGAGTTGTAGGGAAATCATGACTCTCTTGGAACAATGACGGTTGATTATGTAATTTCATCATATGTTATTTAACCTGTATTTCTCAAGATTTTTCGAAATGCTCTTTAATGAAATAATTATTCATTAAGGAAATGAAAACGTAAACTATCTAATGTTTAACCATCGTTTTTAGATTCTCGATCTGCTGCGATGACTGAAGCCAGAACACGTTTACCGGGATTGATTTCGGTCATGTGTTTAGTCGTTTACATCATAGTGAATCTAACAAACAGTTAAATTATGTAATGGACCAAAATGTCTTTCCGTGTTAAGCGATTGGCAACAACTTGACATGTGTACATTTTCTTCGATTCAGGATTGCCTGGATAATACAAAGTTGAATATCTCTGTTGACCCCCCAAAAAGTCAAGTGTTTATATGCAGTTAGTTGTTTCATCGGTTTCTAGTTATAATTGTTGAATTTATGATTTAATACAAATAAATGTTAACTTGGTTTTGTTTATAAAATACATGTGTTTTATTTGGTTTATATATTCTTAGCATTAACATGTACATACAAGCTATTCAGGAGGTCATTTTTATTATGTGTCGTTTTTTTTCATGGCGATATTTTGCACATTGGAGTTAAATGTTTATCTTATTAGTGCACTTGTTGTTTTTTTTTTGTTATATATCATTTGCACATTTGAGTTTCGGTAATTATCTTGTTAGTAAACATGCATTTTTGCAATGTCCATCGCTCTAAACTGTAGTTGATATTCAACAAATCATTGACAGCATGAACTGGGTTGTTGTTTACTGCGAAAACAAACATTTCACATGTATGAATCGCCAAGGAATTCAAACGTAGTCGAGCCTATATATTTACATAGCATTGCTTTTTCATCAATGTGTGATTGAGAATTTAGCGTTTAATCTGTGTTTAACTTTTTTTCAGAAACGTTTCAGTAAAAACGTGTTTGAATGTTTCTATTTCAGTGCATGTCCTAGATTGCATAGTTTTATAAGAAAAATTAAACAATTTATTTCTACTTGTTAAAAAAAAAAAAAAAAAAAAAAAAAAAAAAATGACATGCCCCTACACCACATTGTGATATCCTTAAGTTCAATCAACTTGCCTAATATTCGATTTAATTGATTACAATTTCAGGTATTAACAGAACTTTATATTTAGCAAAAACTTTTGAGGTAACATCTATATTTAAAATGTTAGCCTTTTTACTAAAAACTATTTTTGAGTGAGTTTCATGAGATTCGACGTTTACTGAACGGATAAGTTTTAATAGCTGCAAAAAAAAAGAAACGAGGAATGTGATTTCGAAAATTATGTTCCACAACTGTTATGAGTTCCATTGATGGGTGGGTGTGGTATAAAAGGCATATAGAAATAAGTATGTGCATACACATGACGTCATATTGTCGAAAGCTTTTGGCAAGCCTCGCCGTGAACCTGTCATTAAGTCGTCGGATAAAGTATACAAAGACACTTACACATAATTTCCTTTTTACAGTTTTGTGTTTGTTTTGTAATTTCTCATTTGAACCCTTATTGTTATTTATGGGTAAATATCATTTTAAAACATGTATTTAGAGTACACCATTGTACAATAATATGTGTTCCAAGACATTACTCGTTTTTTTTTCTTATATATATATATACAGACACACACACGCATGCACACACAAACGGACAAACGCACACGCGTAGGTAGTAGAATATAATATTGTTATTAGCAATAAAAACAAATTCGTTCAATATGTGTGCTTTTGTGAATTGTGTGTAGTTTTTAAGATTTTTTTTAGTTAATTTATAAGACAAACATGATATTTTCGAAGTTTTACAAATTCAAATGCAAATGTGTATCTTGCTTAATAGAAAATGCTTATGTAACACCATATTTTCAATTAATGTTTAGTACCCTTATTGTTGTTTATGAACATCAATATAATTATAAAACTAGTAAATACCTTTGTACAACAGTTTGTGCTTGCAAAACCTTCACCTGTTTGTTTCAGTATAATATCATATTCTAGATACAATCATAGACATGTACCGCGTGTTCGTTGTTGTGTTTAATACGTTCAGAACAACTTAATCCCATGTGTGTTTATCTATAAAAAAGGTA
Source organism: Dreissena rostriformis (assembly GCA_007657795.1). Taxonomy (NCBI): domain Eukaryota; kingdom Metazoa; phylum Mollusca; class Bivalvia; order Myida; family Dreissenidae; genus Dreissena; species Dreissena rostriformis. The sequence goes on from VMBQ01004581.1 coordinate 89,633, forward strand.
ACATTATTGTGTTCTCTATGTTTATTTTATTACTATATTTATTCCTGTCACACAGTTGTGTGTATTATCTAGTATTAGGACGATGTACATTGTGCAATTCTGAGTATGTATGTGTCTTGTCTTGCATGAGTCTTGTTGTGTCTCTTTTTTAACTTCAGTATTACTTAAACAAATGTATAAATAGTTTAATTTTATAGTTGCCTAAAGATATTCTTCTTTAACGAAGAAGTGTACTTATGGAGGAATATGAAAGCTCATAAAAGCTCACAATGTTTAAAATAATTTTTAAATTGTTTCATCATTAATTTTGTCTCTTAATTAAAATGCATTGAAATGAACACCCATGAAAAATATATTTAAATTGAAATGCATGCACAATTTAACACAATTATTATTTTTATTATTCATACCATTGTAAATAGTTCATATTGCTTCTTTTGTTCGCGTAAAGCGTTTAGAAAACTGTAAACCATATAGAGGAAACACTTGTACTAATGACTATGTAAAATAAAAGGTTTACAACACTATCTCGTTTAAAATAAATGTATGAAAGTGATGCTCTTTTCCTTTTCCGTCAGTTTACTGTAAAGTAAGATTACTGTGGAAACTAACTTGTTTTTTTTTATATGGTTATTCGTGTTTTATTCATATACAAATTCTTTCCTGGCAAATAAAATAAAAGTAATTTTTGTTTGAGTAAATAACTATTCACGTTATTAATACCGAAATTCTTTTAATTCTTACTCTTCATAAGTTTTTTTTCCTCTCATATGTTAGTTATTTTTAATGTATGTGTATAACCAAGAGTGGAATTCAGAGTGCGTTTTCAGTTATGGATCATCGAACTCTAGAAGTGTATCTTTTTAGTATTACAGAATAAGATTATAAATTACATAGCATTTACAAAAAACAGTATTGGCAATTTTGTTTTAGCTGGTAGAATTGTTATCACCCTAAATATATCTTGATTTTCCTTGATACCCCTTTACGGCCACAACTCAGATTTGCAAACATTAAACACATTAATTTAAATAAATGAGGATGTAGAAAATCAGTACTTAATTATATTCGGGATTTTAATGCAGTATAAGACCCTAAACGGATTAGAACAGTTATAAAAAGATAAATAACAACAGCGTTAGCACTACTTTCTTAAATTTCATACACTCAAACAATCTTAGTGACCCATTTCGTATTCAGTATCCAGGGTTTTGTCAATATACATGGAGAAGACCAAATTCACTACAACAGGCTAGAGTAGACTTCTTTTTACTTTAACCAACAATGTTTCAATAATCCTAACACATTTTCATTGAACCACGTCTACAGTCTGACCACTCGGCCATACCGAATAAGTTGTGTACCACACGTACAACGTTGAGTTACCATGACAAAATCCATTTAGCTGTAACTGCCACAACGGCGGTTATTCCGATTATTTACAGAATCATTGTTTCACTTAAAATCGATTGATTAACGGAAACACGCCAAGTGAACCATGGGCATAAATATATCGGACATGAGACACGATCACAAAGTCTCAATCCACTCTGGAACAGACTACGACAAAAGCGCTTGACTGCTTCAATCTTTAAGGATGTAGTNTATAAGGAAAACTGCCACACCCCCTGGCGGCCATGTTTTTCAACCAACCGGAACCATTTTCGAACTCGTCCAAGGTATTATTGGGACACATGTTCTGAATAAGTTTCATGAAGATAGGACAATAAATGTGGTCTCTAGAGTGTTAACAAGATAATGTTGACGCCGCACGACGGACGACGCACGACGGACAAAAGGCGATCACAAGAGCTCACCATGAGCACGTTGTGCTCAGGTGAGCTAAAAACAACTTTTAAAAATCAGCAAGTTAACTTACCACGGCACTACGTTTCATGACATTTCCGTTCTGTTTTGAGTATTCTTCCAAGACAGGGTTGAGATCCTTGGCCAATATCTTCTGCCTCTTCACACCCAATGAGTAACCAAGCGGCGTCATGATGTAACTGGAAAACAAAACATGAGCCTCACTCTGTGTTTAGGGGGGTTTAATGCATGTGCGTAAAGTGCAGTCCGCACAGGCTTATGAGGGACAACACTTTCCGCTTTTATTGTATTTTTCCTTTAAAGGAAGACTTTTCTTGACAAAAATCCAGTTAAGGTGGAAAGTGTCATCCCTGATTTGTTTGTGCGGGCTGCACAGGCTAATCTGGGATGACACTTTACGCACATGCATTGAACCTTCTTTTCAGAGTGGGGCTCATATAAAAGTGTTCATTTCCATAATAATTTTAATGTCATTATCTGCTTTCTTTTGACACCGAAAGAGTAACCAAGCAGCGCAATAATGTAACTTGAAAACAAAACATAACAAGAGTTCCGCGGTGGGAGACTAATGCCCCCCCCCACTTCAGGTCACTGTGACCTTGACCTTTGACCTAGTTACCTGAAAATCAATAGGGGTCATCTGCCAGTCATGATCAGTGTACCTATGAACTTTAATGATCCCAGGCCTAAGCGTTCTTGAGTTATCATCCGCAAACCACGTGGTGGACGGACGGACCGACCGAGGGACGGACGGACCGACCAACGGACCGACATGTGCAAAACAATATATCCCCTCTTCTTCGAAGGGGGGCATAA
>VMBQ01004582.1:0-17815 GCA_007657795.1 Dreissena rostriformis
TACCTTAAGCATAGGTGCGTTGCACCTATGCTAAAAACTTATTATCAGGGCACTGGGGGATGATCCTCGCAAAGACATTGCAGACATTCGTGTCAAGTTTCCGAATCTTGCTGCAGACATAACAATTCCACCGTTCTTTCCTGAAGAGAAGTTCTTTTCCTATGTTTTCCGAATTGCCTCCCCTGGTCTCCAGCTGTGGACACATTATGACGTAAGTTGCCTCCACTTGGTCTCCAGCTGTGGACACATTGTGATGTAAGTTGTCTCCCGTGGTCTTCAGCTGTGGACACATAATGATATAAGTTGCCTCCCCTGGTTTCCAGCTCTGGACACATTATGATGTTAGTTGCTTCCCCTGGTCTCCAGCTGTGGGCACATTATAATGTAAGTTGCCTCCCCTGGTCTCCAGCTGTGGACTCATTATGATGTTAGTTGCCTCCCCTGGTCTCCAGCTGTGGACAAATTATTATGTAAGTTGCGTCCCTTGGTATCCAACTGTTAACACATTATGATGTAAGTTGCCTCCCCTGGTCTAAAGCTGTGGACACATTATGATGTATGACATTTGTTTTCGTACAATATCTAGAGAATGTTTAACGTTTAATCCCATTAATTTTAGCTTCATTGCATTGAAAGCCTAAGACTTATTGAACCACTCTCAGGTTCATCTCCTGGGTAGAACCATTAATTGGTGTCTTTCAGAGAGATCGAACGAACGCTCCGACAGTGGGGATCGAACCCGTGACCTCTCATTTTAATTATTATGCTGGTTTGTCTAAAATGGAGGATGACCCCTATTGATCAAAGGTTAATCATGCAATATTACAAAATCTTCTAACATCTCGTTTGTGCATGGGAGGATGTTGATATTAAATCAGATAATAACTCCCCATGACCAGATGATATTATCTCATATACAATTATTAAAGCTCCTCAGTGAGATGTCAATGTCACAGTTCAAAGGTCATGAATTTAAATATCCTCTTTTGAATTTATAATGATTCATGTTTGTCCAGTAACATGTTCATATATACTAGTAATTAAGTTCTACAATGACTAACATATGCGAGTAAATGTGTCATAATCTATATCACGCCTTGTTTATACTAGACAGTTTCCGTCTGCAAAAAAAAAACTTTTTTGAAAACAGACTTTGTTTTAATTAGATTTGTTTGCCCAATGAATTTATTATATTTGATAATTATGCAGAAGATCAACCAACTTTATCACTTTAGTAAATTGTACTGATCTTTTCTTTAGCATGGAACTGTGTGAATCTATTTATTATATACCAGCTAATACATAAGATATATTATTTAAATCAGACAGAATATTGTCCAGACGTATGTCCCTTTCTGATAGTCTGTATGGTCATTTATTTGCAGACTGCAGATGGGACAGTCCTTATTAATGTCTCATCAGTAGTACAGCGGCAACACTTGTATGATTGATGCGCAATTGATGCTTTAGCAATTTGAAATGAAACACTGTTCAGATGTTACATATCTAAAATTCGTAAATTGTTTATCAATATCCTTCTGTTCTGAAAAAGTGTCATGACAGACAGACAGACATATTATTCAAGACTTGTACATAGTACATCATCTTAACACATACATTTACAAATAATATGTCATCATGATAAGGCGTCCAAATTTCCGTATTTTGTGACAAAAGTTTTACATAAATAACCATAACGTTTTATGTTGTTGAGATGAGCAAATATTGAATATTTATTTGAATTTGCAAAGCATATGAATACATACGTGGTTAACATTTTTTTATACATACAATGATTATTTGCTCTAACAACTATTTTAACACAGCTAACAATATTGAAATAAATATTAACATTAACATTTAAACAGCTCACACTATTGAAATAAATATTAACATTAACACTTGCATGTCAGTATGTCTGTCAGTACAAGGATATTCTCAATGTCTGCCAACTCGAATAGGTTAGAGTGATAGAGAAGACTGCCATTATGTCAATGTCTAGTATTTCTATCATATATTTTGTTCTGTATATAATACTTTATGGTGCTACTCATGAGGACATTTGGCTAAAGAAATTTCCATTCGGCTACAAGTTTTTGTTCATTATCGCCCATTAAATATAAAAAATAATAAGAATTCCGACATAAAAGATAAATTTGGCTACAGATAATTTCGAGCCAGGGGATCTCTGTAGGACTCGTTGATTATTTATTTATATGCATGTTTTACATGTCTTATTACTCCTTCAGGTGATGGGCAACATCTTGATGCAGGTTCAAGGTCGTAAGAGAGTCGTGCTGTTCAATCCAAGGTCGGTCAACTATCTCTACATGAACGGTATGACAATCAGGTACTACAGCTATAATGATTCACTGTAAACAAGGGAGATAAATCAAATGAAAACACTGTTTTGGTTAGTTCCCTTATATTATATTTCATGATGCAAAGCTCACTTGAAGTTTATTTTTGTCAGTTGTTTCTGTATATTAATTGTTGGCACTCTTTTTAAAATTATTGTCACTTTTGTTCATTTAAAAATGATTTTGTTTGCTATGTACAATAAAAGGCTGTTTAACTATTAATGCTACTAAAGCTGTTGTTACATAATTATGAAATATAAAAAAGTGAAAGTTAAGAGTGGGTGCACATAATGCCGAATGCGTATTAAGGAACACATAATAATGTTTACTTTGGTTTTAAATCTTGATGTTTTCTTTTAAAACATTCATCTGTATGTTTAAAGAAACATATTAGCAATATTTATAGCTAGTACATATTTAAAACAGAAGATGGTTCACACATTTAAATGTAATATACCATGACTGCAAGATCAATATCTGGGTAAAGTTTGATAATCAAGGTTAAGATTGGTAAAGTTTTATAATCAATCAAATTGCCCTGTAATAACTGTGAGAGTTTTGATAGTTTTATTTATTTTTTGTTCAGCTATTTCAAAGTTTCCTTCAGTTCATCATTATTTTGGATGACAAAGTTTGCAGATGTAATTGTTTGGCCACAAGAAAAGAAGAATTAAAACCCTTGATTGATTACAAATTTGTTTCCACTTCTGTCTTTAACTGATTTACCCTGGAAATAGACCTAAAAATGTCTAAATAAGCCAGTGATGCAATACAGTTTTAATAAAAATGTGTCAATGTGTGCTACAGGGGACAAATCGGAAATTCTTGAGATAGACGGTGTGGACACTTATCGATTTCCGTTGTTCAGCAAAGGCAGAGAGATATTAAGTGATCTTGGAGCCTGGGGACATCCTTTTTATTCCTGGTAAGTTAAGCTGTTTGTAACAAAGGAGAGTATCATTTTGTAATTGTATGTCCTCTTTATACCTACATTTGAAAAATGTTTATCAACAAAGTCTATTATAACGGACCTAGTATGCTTTAATTTATACTTTTGTTAACAAATACTAACACTCAAGTTCTCACGAAACTCGCCTTGTTATATACTATGTTGTTCACTTTCGCATTACTATGCATGTGCTTACTGCTGATATGTTGTCAGTTTTGTATATATAACGATTAACTAGACTTGTTCAAGTTATTTGAATACACTTTCTGTTCTGTTCTGTCTGTGAAGAAATAGTATTAACTTATTTTAGTTGAATGGGCAATAAACCATGATTTGACAAAAAGGAAAACAATTATCAATTGTTTAATACTCAATAATTACAATGACAACGATGTATTCTTTTGTCTGATAAATAATGAGAATTTCCAATGGTGAACAATTATGGTTTCCAATGATAAACAATGTTAATTTGGCATGATAATTTCCAAATTTAATATACAACTAATCCGACCAATAGGTTTTTTTTTTATATAATGGAAACCATGTTTAACTAAGCTGCTTTCAGTTTTATAATGATATTTGTGTTCTTTGTCAGAAAGATTAACCTAATCTTGTTAGAATTGAAAGATAATTTATGATTTACCATTGTGTATTGTCCGTTAAGCATCAAATTGTTCTTCAGATGCATTCACATATTTTACTATGCTGTGATCCAGTTTAGAAACTTCTTTTTCATTGTTAACGAGCAGTTAAACAATGAAAATCTGTTCTTTAACCAAATAGGGAGACCAGCATATGTTGGAAACAATAAATAGATAAACATAAGTTAAGAGTTTTGTAAATACTGATATGATGTCAAATTAGCAACTATTTCTCATGTAAATGGTAATGTAATTTGCATTTGATTCCAGAAGCTGTTAATTTTATTCTGCAAAAATATCTGATTTTCAGATAAATAGACTCTTCAATTTTTAATAATGTTTGTACAGATGCTTTGTGTTTAGAAAATAAGCTATGTGTAGGATTTTCTAAATTCATGTTACAAAAATGAGCTGACATCGTTCATTGTTATATGTATTTCATATGCAAATAATTATAATTCTGTGTTTTGTAAATTACGTTTTTTTTTACAATTTGTGTAATCCAATGTTCACAGTAAAAAATATACATTGGAAAAGTAAGTGATGTCAAATTCTAACCATATATAAGTAAAAAACAGGTATATAGTGTAGGATGAACATTGTAGTTTTCATATTTATCATGGCAAGCAAAATTACTAAATTTCTTCAAGCCAAACTCTCAAAATAAAAACTCAGGGCATTTTAGTTCAGTTCAAAGTCCCATTTTTTTAAATTAAATAAAATCCCCTTTGTAATGCTTAATGCATGTTCAGGTTTATGTTCCATTAATTTGTATGCAATTTTTGTCAGCCCTCTGGTTTTACAACGTGATATCCCTCGAGTTCGGTGAAGCAGTAAATGTGTTCTTGAAGCACATTGACGACAGCATGTATGGCACCAATGATTCATACGGTATCAAGGACCCGCTCCCGGCAACGCGGGCGTTCCAGATCACCGACCGCGCAATCAAAGCTCTGGAAGAAATGCTTGCAGAATACAGGGACTTTAATGCGCGTAGACTTATCAGTAGAATAAAACAGAAGGCCCTGAATCACGGTGATAAACTTGATAATGGATATTGTAGTGTTAAACTTGATGATGGATTTCATAGTGTTAAACTTGATGATGAATTTCATGGTGTTGAACTTGATGATGGACTTCAAAGTATTAAACTAAATGATCGATAGCATAGTGTAAAACTTGATGATGGTTGTCATAGTGATACACCTGAAGATTGATTTTGACAGTGATAAACCTGATGATACCACCAGATGCAAAATATTTTACTCAATCATAATAAAGGACTTTCGTCAGAATGTTTTCTTTGACAATATCTACATGAAGGCCCTTTTTTGAATTTGGTCAAGTGAAGTTGAGAATAAGGTCACCAGGTTAAATATTAGGCAAAAACATCTGCTCTTGAAGCCATGGTTACACCTCAATCTTGAGAAAATAATTTTTATGTTGACAATATCAAGGTCATGTTTTAATCTGGGTCATGTTGGTTGATTCTGGATCAAGTGGTGCAAAGAAATAGGTCACCAGATCAAGTCGTTGACGATAGGTTAACATTAAACGCATGTTGTTGCTTTTGGTGCAGTCATGGCCTTTTTGTCAAATGTAAGAATTTATGAGTGATTTATACCCTGGAGGGTCTAGACATTCCTTGCACTTTTCCTTTAATTTGGTCGGGTGTTTTCCTGAAGTATATCCAAAATCACAACCCTGTGCACCTGAATGGAAAAGAAACAGGGAATGATACTCAGTTCATTATGCGTGTCCGAACTGCTTTTACGGCATATTGGTGACATAGTTCACCTATGGAGTGGGAGGTTGAATGTTCGAATCTCGCACAGGTTGGCTTGTTCATATATGGGCGGCTGCTTACCAAGCAGCGAGTTTTCAATATAATCACAGGGTGTCTATTCCATACTTTTGAGGTCAAGCGCTGGGTTTATTAGATATGAATCGGATATAAAGATGTTCATCAGTAAATTTGTCTCATGAATTTAATTGGGTGGCTTTTCATTGGGAGAAATGACGCCATAATAAAACACACATCATGTGTAGAGATATTATTTGGTGGGTATATATTCTAAAAATGCCCAAGCACCCATGCCTATTTTGCATATTAGATTTGCGAAAGTTTCGACGTGTTTTGAAGTATAGCTGCAATTGTCCGTGTATATATCGTCTCATAAATTTTCGTTTTGCATTTGGTAAACCAAAGCAAGAAACTCAGCACATATAAGTTCGTATTTCGATTTTCGGATTGACCGCAACACAATACAGAAAATAAAAGTGTTTTTGTTATGATTTTTTGTACTTCTAATTAAAACAAAATACAAAACTTATATATATTCATATTACATTTTACTAGCATACTACGAAAATCAATGTTTGAAAATGGTAATGAAGTCCGTGTTCCCGTGTACTGTTCATGGTTTGATACAGAAACAGAAATGAGTATTGGGGGATAATTTATGTATGTGTTTTTGCGCGCATTTCTCTCCCTTAGGATGCTATTGAAAATATGTCAGCATGGCATCGTTAAAGTAAAGTAAAGTACCTTGACTGTTCACAGTTCTGGAGGCCAATCATTAGATAAGTTATTTTGAACCATTGACTTTCGTTACATAAAGATTTATATAAAGATTTAAACAAAATATGAATTTAAATTCATAAGTTTCGTGTTCTGTGTTATAATAAGTATAACGAAAACAGAGTTTATTTTTGGGGAATTGGAAAAATATAATGTGAACTGAAATTTTAATTGTTCGTGTTTCGTTGTAGAATGCATCACGAAAAAAACGGGAAACATTGACCTTCATTTCCCAGCTATTTAGTTTTTTTTTCTGAAAGATATTCAATGTTGACGTGGTCTTGTGCTGTGAGGGGTAGGGGGAGCCGGAGTTCTCAATCGAAGGACACCTCACCTGTCCGGCGCTATCCGGACATCCGAGTTAACGTGGGGTCATGCCACTCTATTAATATGGATGTTGCGGCACTGCCCTCTTCCGCTTTTTTATGCAGATTCGTAAGCACACGTCTCATTTTTGTGAAAATGCGCATACACTGATATATAATAAGCGGACGAAGGAAAATATCTGTAACCACGGATTTATTTACATTTTGTGCATCTTACTGAAACGTTGTCTGATAACAGTTAAATTACATGAATTTGAAACACTTGAAACAGTGTGTGTATACATGTATATGCAATAAATTGCGTTGTCATTTAGGTTATACTTTCACTTCCGAAAAAGGTTTGCAATAATATAAATGTAAGATAAAAGCGTTTGTGTATTCATCAAATCCGGTTGTGAACGTCGTTACGTTCTAACGAAATTGTGGAGACTTTTTTACTTGTTATATGAAAACGTCTCCACCCTGCAAAACTAACACCAATGGCCGAATGGATTTTTACGAATCCTCTAAAAGCATTTTGAGGCATGTTTGGAGCGCAAGGGATGGGTATGGTAACTTGTAATATTCCTTTTCAAGACGCGTTTATCTCTGGTGCATAATGATAAACAGGTTTCTTCCTGACCGGCGTGCAAAGTTTATACCACGTTTACTTCATGAATAACCAGGGTTACATCCTGACTGAAGCTACGAGATTACCCCCATACCTACTTTTCTGATTTCTTCCTGACGGGCGTTCTATGTTTACTCCCTGATTGATGCTGAAGGTTGCATTCCTTACCAGTGTTACATGTCAGTGGTCAGGTCTACTCCACAGTTGTATTAGAATAGTTTTAATATGACATAACTTTAACAAACTTCCTTATACCATCGAAATGATTACATTGAACGCTGCATGTCAATAAAAACAGCTAGTTTAAATAGCAAACGTTGTGAATTATGCATGTTCATATATGACAGTGAACTCGACTGTAATAAACTACTTAAGTGTTTGATTCGCTTGAAAATATATTGAATGTTCTATGAATTATTCATTTTGATTTATGGCAAGAGCTCTTCTGAAATCAAATAGTCATTTGTTCTGTAGGCGTATTTCAATTTAAGCAGCGGTCTTTCGTTATAACATTATACTCGCTGATCTTTCAGACTTTTAAAAACAAAAAAACAAAATCTTCGTTGCAAAACTAACCATTGGCCAACGTTTAAACAGGATGACATCACCTGCACAATGTCGATTAAGTAATTGTTCCAATAGGAAACGTATGTCAGACCATGCCTGAATAATTTCACTTTATCGTTCCGATGTCTTTTTAATACGTACATGTACCTATTACACCAATCGGTATAACGTGCGCAATCAGACTCAAATCGCGAACTGATTTTCTACCCAACTTCTATATTAACTATTGGGTGTCTTTGAGAAGACGGTTCAAGTAAGGGTTGGAATTGAAATACATGCTATAAACAAGAGATGTGTTTGTCAGAAACCCATTCCCCCCTTTTGAGCGATTGTGATCCATATATTTGACCTTTGTCCTTGAAGGATGACCTTGACCTTGATATTTCACCACTTAAAGTGTGCAGCTCTATGAGATACACATGCATGTCAAATATCAAGTTGTTATCTTCAATATTGCAAAAGTTCTGACCAAGGTTAAGTTCTTGGACAGACACTGTCATACAATGACACACGCATACAATAACAGACAGGCATAAACACGACATATTATAAAAACATTTATTTTAAATATGAAGAAAAAACACAACAGCAAATATTCAACGAGAGATATGTTTGTCAGAAACACAATGTCCCCTATTGCGCCGTTTTGAAATAAAATTTCAATATATCATTTGGCAGGTTTAGAAATTATCTCACTTTTAAAGCGTATTACTTCCCTTGGATTGTATTTTTGACTTTTGACCTTGAAGGATGACCTTGACCTTGACCTTTTACCACTCAACATGTGCAGCTCCATGAGAAACACATGCATGCCGAATATCAAGTTGCTATCTTCAATATTGCAAAAGTTATGACCAAACTTTAACCTAGGTTAAAGTTTTAAGACAGACACACAGAAAGAAAGACACACACAATGACGGACAGACAGGCCAAAAACAATATACCCCCTTCTTTAAAAAAGGGGGCATTAAAAAATTAACACTTATATTTCATAAAATCTTACGCTTGAGCTAAATATGATAATTATTCCTAAGATATGGCTTTGACACATACAATTAATGTTGTGTGTAAGTTTAAAAAAACATACTGAACTTGCGTCCTACAAAAAATGGTATAGCTGACTTTCAAGGTCATTTTTGCTTACGTTTTCATTGCCAAAAACTAGTATGCTATAAGTGCATATTAAATTTCCTAACAGGTACGCATTACATACATGTTTAGACTTTGACTATTTAATATAGGCAATTTTAACCAATGAAAAATATGAAAACAATCAGTTCATAAACATCATACAAGTAGGCTTGACGAATTGCAAACATTATTTAATAACATTTATTTTTAAGAAAAACATTTTGCTGAATCACGTGTGTATGTGTTTTTGTCAGGGGTTTTCTTGTACAAATGACAATATATAATTATTCAAACACTGCTCATTCCAAAATATAAAAAATGGTATAGATACAAAAAAAAAGAATGTATGCATTATATACAAACAAACAAAATATCACTATTGACTAAGGATTATTTGAAAAAAAAATCGGTTCGTTTATGGATAATCATCAATGGCAATCGGAAAGTTATGAAACTTTTGTAACGCTTTCCATCGAAAGTTTGGTTAATACGTGTATTTACACTATTGATAACAAAGCGTTTAAAATACGGGAGGCGGTAAACTACAACGGGCGAGGCATGGTATGGTATTGCGCAAGGGGGGGGGGGTTAGAGNCCCCTATACCATGCCTCGCCCGTTGTAGTTTTCCGCCTCCCCAAGAAATACGCCCTGTATATCGAAAGTTGGTTTGGTCTAGTGATAGCATGTTAGCTTTATTCGGAAGAGGTCCTGCGTTGGAATCCCATTTCAGACAACATTTTCATTTAACTCGTTTGCTTGCTGCTATGATTATATAAATATTGTCAACATATTTTAGTGCTATTCGTAAATCATGTAATGATATTTTTCAAAAATACAAAAATCTTTGATCGAATCCCTTAAAAATAAACTGAACATCAGAACATTTATCGAAACGCCACGTACTTTAAACACGATCACACAATTGATATCAATTGATATCTGAAAAACAGGCCAAATTTTCTATTTAAACAATCAATAATCTAATACATATTTCACTTTTAAAGTAAGGTATTTAGCTCTTATCCTGCTTTTAAAGTACGAATAGGTGTTGTATTTGTATATGAACTGATAAAATATGAAAGTAATTAAATAGTCTTCAAATTTAAACAAATTTGGAGTTTCAATATGGATTTCTTTTGACGGAACTTCTTTTTTAGTTTTGTCAACAAAGACAATGTGTGAAACATCTAAAACAAGTAGCAATTGATAAAATCCATATTTTCCCGCAAGAAACGAATTGGGGTACAACAATTACATAGCAATAAACATATTATAATACAACACTTATTTAATTAAGACAGGTTCATTACAAACAGTAATTTCTCGACTGTTAAACAGTTCTGGACAACTAACACAGCAAAAGTACCAACAATTATCGTACTACAATTCATACGTATTCAGTTATTTTCAGTCTTTGTAGTTCCGTTGCTTGTTTACGTATCAAACGTAAAACCATTAAAATCTTTTTAAAACTAAACGTTGGACGATGTTTTTTTTTTTTATCTTTTTGACATGTTGTAAAACGTTTTACGCTCAGACCTCTATCATATCATTGTTATAAATCTGATTTATAAATTCACTCAACAACATATGTTCATAGTAATCAAAATAGCAATCAAAATACATTATAAAGAACAACATGTACTTAAAAGACAACATTGAATAGAAACAACACACTCACTCACTCGTGTCTAATTTGTATTATAACATATTTGTGCAGGAAATAATCTTATTTCAACAAATATTATTAAGTGTTTTTAATTTGCTTTCGTACATATTACACACGTGTGATACTAACTTATGTTATGTCGGATTCGAAATGAAAATGAATTGCGGCATTTGTGTAATATTTTTAAGTTAATCCGATTAGAAAACAAAAACTGACCCCTCTTCATGAATCATATGAACACTTGTTTAACAATTAAAAAAGCTTAAAACAATATGTAAGCAACATGTTATGATTTTGTAATTCGAGTAATTCTTCGCATACTTACTTGACTCAATATAAAACAAGTGATGTGTTTGTCAAACACTATGCCCCTTTTTGAGCGATTTTTACCCATATATTTTACGTTTGACCTTGAAGGATGACCTTGACCTTTCACCACTCAAAATGTGCATCTCCATGAGATACACGTGCATGCAACATATCAAGTCGCTATGTTCAATATTGCAAAAGTTATTAGCAAGGTTTAAGTTTTTTGACAGACACACACATACAATGACAGACAGACTGACAGACAGACAGGCCAAAAACAATATACCCCCTCTTCTCCAAAGAAGGGGCATACAAATAAAACACTATAGATATTATATGTGAACGACATTGTCAGCAAATAATGTGTTCGTTTGATCAATATACAATACAAGTGAAATATAAAAGCAACATAAAAGAACAGCAGTACAGGATTACCTCATGTATTTAGGATAATCAGCACATGTCATTATGGAAAGGAATCGATGAAATTGTTTCCTTAATCATTATCGCCACTTATTAATGTATACACTTTTAATATGTAAAATAAAATAGTACTAAAAATTCAAGTGTTGCAAATAAAAATATGTTATATTCCTATCTATGTTCGACAAGATTACATAATAGTAAAACATCAATCTGCGTGAATGGAATATGAACTCTCAAGTAAAAAAAAATGGGAAAGACAGAAATTTTAATTATAAACTGAAATACTTACAAAGCGTAACGAACACTAGTATGTATTAACTTTTCCAACATGGACTAAATATATATGCCAGTTTTATGTCGATACTTAAAATTGGCTGAAATTGGTTCTAATGGCGATTAAATAAACTCTCAAATACTAAATAAATAAATACTGAAACGCCTTAAAACCGAATCAATGAAATTAATTTGTTTTTAAATTGGCATGGTATGTTTTAACTTTTTATTCTATTGTATGTAACTGAACACGACACCTGGTCGTACCAAGTGTAAATCAACGCATATCACTTTCGCAATATGATTGTTTTATTAACAGCTTTTTACTCGGAAATACAGTATCCTCTTATTGTTTTGATCCAAGAAATGACATTCACTTAACATTATCTACCGACACTTAATGTTGAAGCATTGTTATGTGTGATTTCCATTGCACTTCAGAATATGCGAAGGACTTAAGTTAAATAATACGCTTTTGTAACCGTTGTTGATATTTTTAACCGTTTATCTTAACATTAATTATATTTTTGTATATTATTCTGTGCCAACAATTCTATCGGCATATTGTTTTTAGCTGGAGATAGGACCTTACAATTAGACTCATTTGTGGAAAGGGCAATCAAATCAATGCTAGTTTACAAAGAAATGAGCCGCAAACTGGAACACAATTGTAATGTTTGCATTACTGGGGTCATCGGTGTGCTCATAGCCGTCGAACAGTGCGCAGCTCTGCGTCGCCTGATCGAACTGTGCTGTCACACACGCCGGCTCCGTTTGGCGCAAACAGTAGAACGCGCACACGCTACTGCTCACAACCTTGACGACTGTGCTGACGGTAGGATTCGACATACGAATACCAGTTTCAACCTCGAAGTCTAAAACACACAGATTAGTTTTTATTTTCATCCTGAAATTTTGTTCAGTGTTCTAGTGTTCATCTTGTTTCAAAAACAAAATCAACCATTATATTTACCTGCTGCAAATAACTTATAAAGGAAACTCATAAACTTGTATCATTACATAATGTATTACCATCAAACATGTGCCTTACATCTTGTATAGCAAATAACCATGATTTGTTAATAGACCAGACGCTTACTGATAGAATTATCGTTAAGCATATTCTTACAGGGTGTCCTTGGTTGGGGATACCCTTTGATCTGGACCTCGCAGAGTTTCAGTGTTGTTTCATTTTGTGGAGTGCTCTGTACCTTGACATATCTATAAGGCCCATTGTTGTCGGGACTCCATTTGGCTGCGATGTCTGAAGATATGTTCATTATGCTCTCTGCCTCGTTCTTCCCTTGTGTTAGTCCCATGCCGATTTTGTAGGATTTAGCTTCACCTGCAGTTAAACAAAGGGATTTATAATAGTGAATCAATCTATTACCACTAACAATAGACACATAATTATCGAATACAAGTTTTATGAACTTTTATTTATCTTGATTAAGTGTAACTAAATATAACATGCAGTCTTACACAAAACCATGTTCAAATTCCGAACTATATTCCTACATGCGGTGTTCGTGATGCAAAATGTTAAGTATGTCTTTAGCTTGCAGAATTAAACGATATGCTTGTCAGAATGCCATTAAAGGTTAACATGAATGTTTGACAGAATGCCAGGCTATGCTTGACAGAATGCCATATGCGGCAGATGGGTATGAAACTTATTTGACCGCCAGCCTAACCCGCAATTACTCTTGTAATTATTTTTTTTCTGATTTGAACATGAACGTTACGTAAAAGTTGACAAGACTTGTCGATCGTTTTCCTGTTTCAAGCATATTACATTTGGTTTATCCAAATCTTCTTATTGCGTCATTTTAAAGGGCACATACGTATGACAATATGTAAAACATATAACTCTTTATTTTCCAAATGTTAACACTATTTTGTTTAGTTGTACTCATCGGTTGGTTTGGCAATTTATTTTTATTAAGGTTTAAAAAAAACGTTTTAACTAACCCGAACCGCCTCTATTTTCTTGTGGACACTTAAGTTGTTGAGGATTTATATATATTGCGTTTTCGATCATGTGTGCTTAATTCGAACATATTCACTAATATCCCGACGCGCCTCTTATGTTTTGTGGACACTAAACTTGTTGGGGATTTATATAAATTGAGTTTTCGATCATTTGTGCTTAAGTCGAATATATTGACTAAATAAACGATTTCGTTGGCGATAATCTTTCTAACGAATATGTGGGTATTGTAGATAATTGCACCACATTTTAATGACAATAGATATTTTATTGTGTTTAGCCAACAAAAGACACACTCTTGCATACGAATCATTGAAGGGTAACACTATATGCGAATCAACGCAAATAACAATCTATATTAAATTAAATTAACATATTTTCTCTTTATTTGATGCGTTTGACGATAAAGGAAAACAAAATACGCGAGGTTTTGCATGTGCGTCATACAATTTCGTGTATTGTTACGTCATAAATGTGTTTACATATGATTTTCACTTACTTTCGAAATAAGAGAAAAGTGACTTATTTTCTGCATTTATGTCGCTTAATAATTATAGTTATTATATTAAAAAATAATAATATTTCGTAACTTTTCTTTATTGTTTAACATTTTACACGGACGATAATGTCACTTACATATCGGTATAAAACATGATAGAAATTAGCCCTGGCACTTAGCCAGTGTGAAATGATCAAATCTAATGATTTCACTCGAAGTAGAGTGAAATGACCGAGTTGTCATTCACCGGTATTTACCGCTTATTCACCGCATAGCATGAATAAAGAGTCGAAATAATGACGTTTACTGTAAAAAAGTGACAATTTACGATAGTTTGAATCGTATTTTTTTCCTGTTAGACACAGTTGATGATATGATGCATTTCTAAATATGGTATGTCGTTTACAACAATATATGACATACAGTTTTTTTCTTTTGTATCATTCATTTATATGAAAATCAGTAATATTCTGAATAAAACTTGGCACGCACTGTTAAGTTGTATATATTGACATGTATTTTTTTCAACAATACCGTATAGACGGTACAGATATTGTCGCATTTGAATCTATTTACAGGGTTTATATATAAATTTCCTAAAGTTTGGTTACTCACGTTCATGTACACGGACAGCGTCTATGGCCATATATGTAAAATGTGAGCCTCCATATGCTTTTGTTAACCTTATACGATTGGAAAAGCATGATTTCGTCTGAAATACAAGGTAATAATTATTCGCATTCGTTTAACCATCTTAAAATGTACGCACAATAATACTCAAACATACGCACATGCACTCTCGCACGCACATACACTCACGCACGCACAATCACACACACACACACACACGCACGCACGTACGCACACACACGCTTTATTTTGTTCATTCAAAACGTATTCTNCACACGCACACACACAAACTCACACGCACGCACACAATTACGTACGCACGAATTGATAAAGACAGCAGATACTGACTTCTCGACCCTCACATCTTTGAAAAAGAGAACAGAATCTTACCAGGTTTGTAGAAAATATTCTCCAAACTTGACGACCATTCCAAATGTATATTGATGTTGTGCTCCATATGGTGTCCCAGCCATCGTCAACGAAACATGAAATCTCTCCGACACTGACAGCGTTGAAATCTATTATTTCGTAAATATCTACTCTTGACAACCTCAGTTTCTGTGCAAACTCAACCTGTTATAAAATACAAAGTTGCCAATTCGAATTTACCAATGTTTACATAAAATACACACGAAATTCAAAAGGATAGCATGTATGCATATAATTAAATAGAATTATGCTTGATAATCTGATTATGATACCTCAATCCATGATAATGTACCTGACAACCACAAAGTATCTGGCTATTCATACCTCAATCCAATCACCAACCCAGAACCCGCCGTTGTTGACCCCGATGATATTCCTTGGTTGATCCCTTCACAAAAATATGTTAACATAAATGTATATGGATTATTTATCGCAAACGGTAAATAGTAACTTAAACTCATTTAATCAATATCACGAATGTATCTATGCTTAGCGGGTAGTGGTTTTTTGTCAAGCTATGTTTTTGGAATAATATTACTTTGATTTGAAGTGTTTTAATCTACCTTGATATACCAGAAGCAAATGGCAATGACTAGAATTAATGAATAATACACTTTTTTAAATCATTGTATACGAAGTTAATTGTTCATAATATCGACAATCGTAACGTGCATGTGTATTGAAAGGCTGAATTAGGATTCACAATTTGGCTTCCAATAAGTCTGCTTTCTGGCTATGATTGTCAATTAGGAAAATGTAACCATTTGTGTTATATAAACAACATCAACGACATAAAACAAAGATATGTACTGTTCCTTTAAGAATATTCTTAAAATACAGCTAACGACACGGAATGTCAATGATGTGCGACCGGAAACTGTGGAAAATGTCATTAGAATTATATTAGTAGTCTATTAATATAGTATTCATGTATTGGTGTTTTCAGTTCCGAAAACGTTCATATTACTAATCAGAAATAAAAACGTACACGTACATGTGTTTAACGATTTTGTTACTTGTGATACTCTTTTTATAATCATCTTAACGAGCATTTTTTGAAAATATATATTATACCGAAATCAGCATATATTATATTTATATATGTATATAGAGTTGCTTTAATACTTAGTGCAACGAAACACATATGATGTTTAGCTTTAATATACACTCAGATTGAATAACCAATGTAAACTAGTTATAAGAGTACTGTACCCTTACCCAGTTGTGCTTACGGTTAAATGTTCTCCAAAAGATGACGCCCATTGGGATACCGGTTCTGAAATAGATAAATACATTTCTACCAATATATCACATCGCGATAAAACAACAATTGATAACAAAGACGCAATATAATTTAGATTTAACAATTATAGTTGCACAATTTTTGACTTTGTTATTTCGTTAAATGCTCTTTTTTTCATGACAAGTATGGTGTATAGTTCTTGTAATAAAGGCAATGTGCGTATATTAGCCATTCGGACAAAATAACAGTGAAGACATACCAGCATATATCGACACCTCCTCTATGTTGTAATTATCCTTCAAATCAAGCCTCCATTCGGCTCCGGAAGACGCCGTATATGAACAACTGGTAATATCTCCGTCAACTGCTAGAGACGCATCCAGCCCGCCAGCTGTGTCCGTCTGGTTCGCCGGCTTACCCAGTGCCACATTTGAAGCTGTCAATACACTCCAACCATTAGCTAGATTTAAAAGAGTGTTAAGGTATATATTATATAAGCATGTTATGCTATTTTTTTTTAAAAAAAATAAATCGATATTGCCAAACAAAATACTTTGTTGAACAGTCGAAACTGCTAAGTACTGTTTGGTTTTATTGTAAAAAACTACGGGGACGGATTAACTAGGGGAGGACACATGTCCTACCACCCTCCCGCGCTGCTGACCCCAAATCTTATGAACTATGTATGCCAAATGTTTGTATTTTTGTAACCCTAGTGTGATCATTGGTGCTTATCCAAGACCCCTGCCATAGGCGCCTCTTAAGTGGGAAGGGGTGTGACTAACGTTATTCCTTCTGATCTCAAAGCGCATACGGGGATATTTTCAGTACCATTTAAAGTAATCATCGATAAGAATACATATTCTCGGCTGGCTATTGGAGTTCCTTCAGACGGCGGAGCATAGGGCAGAACTTAGAAAATCTTAGATGACACCAAGAAGGTCTTTATCGCGCATTCCGAACACCGCTTTGAAACCCTATACCACTTCCCTCTTCATCACGCGTTCAGTAGGCAATTTAATGCGCTGTTTAACTTAATTATAAATTTAAACTATAAACAAAATTATTTGCAATATACTAAACAGGTGTCTTTTTTTTAACGATTTGGGGTAAAGGCCTGAACTTTTTATTACAGAAAAAATAGCACAAAAATCCGGATTGGGGGGGGGGGGGATTTAAGC
>VMBQ01004582.1:18336-37514 GCA_007657795.1 Dreissena rostriformis
CTTTTTAATGTTATCGTGTATATAACATATCATCCTTTTTGCGTCTTCTTTAAAATATATTACCGAACCAGCTTTCCGTATTTGTATTTTCATTCAATTGATTATGCAATGTATGACGTATCCCGTGTGACTTCATTTCGGTGACGAAATATTTTGGGACAACAATACGGAGGTGGTGGTTTTTTAACAGTAAACTTTTTGTTTAATCGAACGAATTCAAAATGTATTTCGGATTGTGTGTAATGTGTTTGTCATGCATAACACGAAGAACGGACAATGGAAGTGCATAAAGTTTTTACTTTATTGTTAATAGCATTGGATTAAAGTTGTCATTGATGATTCAGGTAAGCGTGTCGTTTATGCTAAATTTAGTTTTTTTAGGACTCCTGTCAAAGCTTAAATAATGCCATCAATCAAATTTACAGCACACGTTCAGCTGCAATCGATATGTTAATTATCCAATTAGATCTAATGTGCTACGTGTAATTATAATTATTTTCGATTATTTGTTTGATGTGTGTAAACTAAACCTAGTGGATATCTTCATATGACATTGTATTGGGCCTGGGAATGTGAGTACTAACTAGTCCTCAAAAGCACGTCTTGCCTCGTCTAAGTCTGGATAGAAAGAGCCGTGAAAGACATTTTGTAACCCCACTTCCGCATGAGTACGGGTAAAACCCGTACTTACTGTAACCGCCCGTACCGTACTGGATACGTCACAACATTCCCCCCAATTTTATGATAAAAATGCTTTACCAAGACTGAGGGTTATCTGCATGAGGGTGTCAGCAACTACAAGTCACTCCACAAAGATTTCCCTCTACAGGATACGGGTTTCTCTCAGTACCATTCTTCACTACCTTAGCCCATGATAAGGATTTTTCCAATCAGAGCTATAAGCCCTCATTCTGGCCGTGTCTTCTTCGTCGCAAGTGTGCCTTGATTCTGTTGATTTCAACTCACGAGTCATAGATCCAATGACTTCTACTATACTGTTTTCTTAGCGCCATGACTTCATAACGAGTCAAAGACCCGGTTAGTTCATCAGATTTCTTGATAAAGGCTTTATTCCGCACGCAGTAAGTACCCAACGAGTTATAAACCCAGCTGGGAACCACGAGATGAGAACCAGTAAGCTAAAAGCCCGACTGACCTCTAATGCGACTGGTAGAGATGTTTCCAATTTTCTTGATAAAAGCTTAATTCCGCACGCAGTCAGTACCACCGAGTTATAAACCCAGCTTGGAACCTTAATCACAACATACCGCTGTGAGAACCTTAATCACAACATACCGCTGTGAGAACCTTAAACACAACATACCGCTGTGGGAACCTTGATTTGCACTGTAGAAGAACCTGCTGTACCCGGCATATCTTTATTGAGTCACTTGGCCCTCCGGAACTTGTCCCCTACTCAATGGACTGCTTATTTTTACCATCGTCAATTTGACTCATACTTGAGAGTGGTTTCTGTTGACTCAATTGGTCCTTCTGCATTTGCTCTTTCCATATAGGTGAGCCACACGCCCTACCTACAGGAGTTTATACTGAATCCGGCGGAGTATGCTGCTGTGAGCTATCATGACTTCTCACCTCTGCTGCCTGTTGTGGTACTTCTAACATGTTTTGCGAGTCATTGACCCTCCCACATGAATCTTTAACTGATTTATTCACTTGTGGTCCGCAGTTAACTGGTCGTTTAGGAACCTCAACGCTCATTATACTTCGTTGTTTTTTTTGTTGAGATATTATCTGTTGTGATTTCTTATAAACCTTTGGCGAGCCACATACCCTGCCCTTAGAAATCACCCCTATCTCTCTCTCCCCAACCGACCTTTCCGGTAGACCATCAGTCTTTACTATTTTGGGCCCGGACGAGTGGTCTTTCCGTCCAGCCCCTGGCCGTTTTAATGTTTGGGCTTATTTTCTTGTTTCTTCAACCATGCCTGATATTGTATGCAATCTCTTTTTCGGTGACGTATCTTTTCACAGAAAAAACATGGCCCCCATCTTTGTGGCTTATTACCAGGCTGGGTTACCACGGCTGTAGGTCTGGGTGACTGTGAACTACTGAATGATGGTGATCTATAAGACCTACCACTAGAAGGTGGGGTAATGTGTATTTGCTTGGCAAAGTCTTTCAAAGCAGACGCGATAAGCTCTTCCGTCTTTGCTTCTGAAGATTTCTGCACAACATCTACATATACATCTTCACGGCCCCGTCTGTACTTTTTGCCATCTACTGCCTGTGATATGTATTGGTGTTGTTTTACCCGGTCGAGCGCTTCTTCCATGCTTGAGGAATTTTCCAGACAAGCATGCTTGGCTGCCTTTTTATCATTACACCCCTGACAAAACCGCGTAATAGCTTCATACCGCATGTGGTCCTCTGGAAGGTCCGCAAATGCTGGTGTGGCTAAAGTAAGCACACGGTCGGCCCAGTCTTCCAACGACTCCTCCTGCCCTTGCACAGCCTGCCGGAACTTAGCTTTCGTTGTCTCACGAAGTTCCTTGGTACCGAAACGAGACTCCAACGACTTCATTAACCGACGAAACGAATATCGCTCATTCTCGGTTGTCGTTATAGTGAAGAAGTCAAGAGCCTTGTCCTCTAAACTCCACAACAGGTAGTCTTTACATTCGTCCGGTAGCTATCAAACTTTCGCTAAAATGATAGCCAACTGGTTTTCTCATCATGACGCAACGCCTTCGGGTGTTTACAAGGATCACCCTGTCTTCGAGAGCTACGTTTGTGAGAAGAACAATCGTTATCGTAATACTTTCGACTGTTCTTTGCCGTATCTTTATGTGACCTTGACCTCGATTCCGAGTCTGAGCTTGATGGCGAACGACGTGAATGTGCTTTTCTTGTTTGCCTTTTACCTTTCATGTGTACTGATGGACACCTAAGTGGCCTCACACCTCCATCTGACTCGGAACTGGACGACGATCTATACGCACTTACTTTTCTACTTCTTGATTTTCGTCTGTTTACATTGTGTGAAACCGTCGCCCTTTTTTTATATGATGATGATGGAGAACTATAAGTCCTGCCATAATCATTGCCTTAATATCTTGTTGGTGACTTCCGATGCACTTTGTAGCTGTAAGTTTTACACTCCCGACTGCTACGTAAAGACCTTCTTCTATCTTCTGGTGACTGTGAGCTACTGGATGATGGTGATCTATAACACCTACCACCTGCAGTCTTTCTACTTCCACTTCCGGTTGTCAGCTTCCGGTTGCGTGAAGACCCTCTTCTATCTGCTAGCGACTGTGAACTACTGGATGATGGTGATCTATTAGACCTACCACCTGCAGTAATTCTAACCCTGCTTCCGGTCGTCAGCTTCCGGTTGCTTGAAGACCCTCTTCTGTCTTCTGATGGATGTGAACTGCTGGATGATGGTGATCTAGAAGACCTACCACACGCAGTATTTCTACTCTTACTTCCGGTCACCAGCTTCTGGGATCCACACCCGTCATTTTGTTCACCTTCCCGCTGTTTTTGAGAACTGGGTGTAAGGTGCTGCCCAGCACTACGAAAACTAGGTTCCCTCAGTTTCCCACATTCGTGGTCCGATGACTCCGCCTTACTGCTTGGTTTCTGTTTCTTTGAGAACTCTAAATCTGTCCAAGCCGGAGAACATGAAATGGTTATTGAACTGCCAGCACAAGAACGCCAACCCTGTTCATGTTCAAACTTCACTGAACTGTAATGACGGACCGCAGGTACAGTTGATGTCAACGAAACAGACCATGGTGCTCTAATACACGGCGGATTCACCCACGAGGACATTATTGGGGCAGTC
Source organism: Dreissena rostriformis (assembly GCA_007657795.1). Lineage (NCBI taxonomy): Eukaryota > Metazoa > Mollusca > Bivalvia > Myida > Dreissenidae > Dreissena > Dreissena rostriformis. The sequence goes on from VMBQ01004582.1 coordinate 22,152, forward strand.
GTGGTGATCCACGACGATTGTGTGTGTACAACCGATGATTTCACACTTGTAGACACAGGTATGGGGTCCTAAGGCATGGGACATGTGGGGAGTGCTGCAGCCCTTGTTTTAAGATCTTCTTGAAAAGACCAGAAGTTAAAATCCATCAAATCTTGGGGTTCATGCTTAGGCTCAGAAAAGTCCAACATGGCTTACACTTCTGACGTCAGCTTGCCCCGCAACGCTAAACTCAGCACTTCTTTTTTAACAACCTCATATGCGGAGCGCAATTCCACGATGAGGATAGCAGTTTTCTCGCCGACTCCCGGAATTTGCATTAATTCTTGCACATATTCACGTTGATAGGCATTCTGTCAGATTCTGCAGCTACCGGTCACCCTTACGGACGCTACTTTTGGGTTTTAGCCTTATTTAAACTATTGTGACTACAAGTCACAAATAGACTGACCAAGTGTGACTAGAAGACACAACTAGAGGTGCTAAGCGTGACTAAAAGACTCTGCTTATACACGAAGACCAAATATTAAAATAAAATGGCCTTACTTATTTTCCCAAATTGTTCCAACACTGACCCTTTAAACTTTAAACAGACTAACTGGCCACTTAATTCTTAATTAACGTATTAAATACCATAATACTCCTTTAATACAGTGTTAAACCTTTATCCCTAATGAGAAACTGTCGTACGCTCAACCAATTATTTTTAAAAACCACGATTTCCCCACCCGCTTTATAAACCGAGTTTAACCTAACCGGAAAGTTCTGGAAAAAAGGGAAAAATAATTCTTTACGCTGATTGTACGCAGTAACAACCGAATAAACCTCGTCGCCAATACAGTAAACCTAGTGGATATCTTAATATGACACTGTATTGGGCCTGGGAATGGGAATACGTACTAGTCCTCAAAAGCACGTCTTGCCTCGTCTAAGTCTGGATAGAAAGAGCCGTGAAAGACATGTTGTAACCCCACTTCCGCAAGAGAACGGGTAAAACCCGGACTTACTGTAACCGCCCGTACCGTACTGGATACGTCACAACATGTGGCTCAATTTTATTTATTACGGATGACTTAGACTGAATGTGCACGCTATTGTGTTCAATTTAATGTTCGAATAAAATTAAGTTTTTGTTTTGCTGTGGCATTTTGTTTTCAATTTCAAACAATAAAACTATCACATTCTCGATTCGTTTTAAATTTCTTCTCATATTTTTAAAAGGAAAGTATTAAAAGAAACGGTTTAATGTGGAACTATTTTGTACGTGACACAATCGGTAGTTATTTGGTCGTTAGGCATGTTGCGTACATGTAGAAGGCCCGATCAGAATTATTATTTTGTTATGTCAATTAATCATTTGTGAGCCTCCGGCTCACCCGATAAATTCCTCCGCCTTGCTAGATAACCATTCTCCATCAACGTCACCAACCTATTATTCTCTATTTATCCTGTCACATGCCTTTAAATCAGCCTAATGAGTGGTGGCATTTTAACAGTAAACTTGTGTTTAAATCATCTAACGAATCCAAAACGTATTTCGGATTGTGTGTAATGTGTTTGTCATGCATAACACGAAGAACAGACAATGGAAGTGCATATAGTTGTTACTTTATTGTTAATAGCATTGGATTAAAGTTGAAATTGATGATTCCGGTAAGCGTGTCGTTAATTTATGCTAAATTTAGTTTTTTTTATGACTTTTAAAGCTTATAAAATGCCGTCAATCTAATCTAAAGCACATTTTCATCTGCAATAGTGCAATTATAACTTTTTTCGATTATTTGTTTGATGTGTGGCTCAATTTTATTTATAACGGTTGACTTAGACTGAATGTCACATTCTTGCTTCGTTTTTTAATTTCTTCTCATATTTTTAATTGGAAAGTATTAAAAGAAACGGTTTAATGTGGATCTATTTTTTACGTGACACAATCGGCAGTTATTTGGTCGTTAGGCATGTTGCGTACATGTAGGAAGCCCGATCAGAATAATTATTTTGTTATGTCAATTAATCATTTGTGTGTTGATAAAATGTGTTAACGGTAAATGTGTAAATGTGACATGATAAATAGAATAATAGGTTGGTGACGTTGATGGAGAATGGTAATCTGGCTCGGCAGAGGATCTTATCGGGTTCGCCTTCGGCTCACCCGATAAATTCCTCCGACTTGCCAGATAACCATTCTCGATCAACGTCACCAACCTATTATTCTCTATGTTATATGCAAACTTTCAATAAATAGTATTTCACTTACATGCCATTACTGAAAACAATATAGAGTGACAAACCCAATAAAGCAGAATATGCATATGACTCTGACCATACACAGATTCACTAACATTTGTTAAATTTTTGAACTTTAATATTGCACAATTTGTTTTTCTTCGCGAGTAGCCTGAAATCAATTATAAAAATGCGTCATGTCCGTTATCAACATTCACTGTGTATTTTTTTAATAAATATTTGTTGTTTTTATCTCAAACGTGTTGTTATTAGACACCCGTATTTAATTAATTACCTTAAACTTATATGATGTCCGTTGTAAATTTGATTGATATTTGTCATTTTTGACGAGAACCGTATTTTCTTGTCTCCCATGTCCACCATATACGACGTATGTGTGCATAGCATCATTAAATCCCCTGTCGGACAATAATAGCGATTATATAGTTAAGTCCGATATTGTTTTGATACAACTCTAAACATTTTGCTAGGACTGGTGGGGAATTCCCGTCATTTACACATTCACACTTGCGAGTCGGTTTCTTTAATGTAAACAATATCGCTACGATTATTGAACCCATACGATAATTACAAACGAATTTGTTTTGATTTGTTTAATATGAACGGAATTAAAGAGAAATGTTGAATCATAATCGGTTTAGAAAAAATAATTTCATTTGTTACTTTTTCGTCAAGATTTTGGGAAATATCAATGTGTGTATTGCAAACATAGCGTTTGAAATGCGCCTCTAATAATAACAGTGTGCTTGGTCAATTTCAAGCCAGTTATATTTTGCTCCTTAAGGTCGGGGAAAGGCAAACGTTTATATCAAAATGATTGTATTGTTTTTAAAATAATATTTAACTGTTTCAATTATAATATTTAAAAAAAACGGGGATATAAACGATTCCGAAAAATTAATTTAAGTTTCATAATTATGTTGGTATTAAAGAAAAAACAGAGCATGTCTGATTTTGAATCCGCCGAAATTCATACCGATGAGTAAAATATGCATTTCATATGGTCTCGCCTTCTCATTACCCTGCATTTAAATTACAATAATAATACCGTTTAACGAAATTCAAACGTGTGTGTTGAAAGCGTTGGACCAAAAGAATACATTTAACAATTCATTTGAAAATAATGAATAAAGGTGACTATATTAATCTGGACTAGACACTGTTCGACAGATTTTATTCAACCGATTAACATTCACTGTTTTACAAGGTTTTGATTGAAAAGCAAATATTGAAAAGAATACCTGAACAAAAATGTTGTACAATGTTAATCAATATCTCAAGTCAATTCTGCATGTATTTGCTATCGTTTAAAAATGCGAACATATAACATAACATTTCATTCCAAGTGCATTTGTATCCCCCCGTCAGACCATATCATAGTCAATAACGTAGAAGAAAGTTATTTTTTTTCAGCAATAAAGACTAAATTTAAAGTAACTACAATTAAATCATATATGAATATATAAACATAAACATAATGTAAACAAAAATCAAATCTTTTTTATGAATCTAAAGTTAATGTTATCCAAGTTACTCCTACTTCATATCTGAATTTAATTTTTCAATTAAGTTACAATAACATTAAGCTTGTCAGTCCCTACATTATCTCCTATTAAGACCCGAAAAGGCCGAACGCTGAGTGTAGTTTCGTGAGTTTCTGTGAAAAGGGTGCAATAACAAATATAGTGAAATCACGAATATATGGCACTTACATGTAATATAAAATTGGACGTTTTAATTGCCTATTAATAAACCAACATTACATTATATCGAAACGAAAATTATTATACTAACGGTTTCATTCAAATATGAACAAATTGTTATGCAGCAATTTCTAAACCTGTTACACGCACAATTTACTCATTTCATATTACTTACATAAACATATAAACAAAGCGACCTCTTTACTTTTAAAATCTAAAAAGAATGGTCAAAATGGTAAGTTATGCAAAACATAAAAAATATCATTTTTAGATTAGATGTTATATATGAATATTCCAATTATACATATTTGACATTTAACGAATGTCTGAAATAAACAGTTCTCAGTTTTCCTATTGAGTTGAATGCTAAATCTGACAATTGATTTTAGCAATAGCGGCCGCTGGAGTCAACACAAGTTGGATATACTTATTTTATTAAAGTTACGCGTTGATTGCTTCCGTAAAATAACTTTTCTTTTGTCTAGTGAAATATTCATGCGCCGTTATTTGCGCTCTTGAATAACGTATTCCTTGCGTGTATATCCCACAAATGTTCAACATCGATTTAAATCATGTACACTCAATAAAAAAATGCTGTTGTTTTATTATGAAATATATATAACAAATACATAAGAACGTATCCTATAATGCAGTTCAATGTTTATTGTTTTTTTTACTTTAACATATTTTCTCAAAAACACACATACATTTATAAATGAAGTTAAATAACGGAAACTATATTTGTAAGCGAAAAACAGTAAGCACGCATACTATTTTTACGAGCCTTTTTCAACACGGAGAATTATAACTTAATCGGAAAAAAGCGACTTTAAATGTGCATGAGAGGCGATTGACTTGTTACTACACTTGAACCATTTAGAAATCGATTGAAGCGAAGAAATTAAAAAAAAAAAAAAAACAACATCTTTCAGTTTGTTTGACCGCTTCTATAATTGCGAATAAATGATAAAGTGACTGATACATTTACAGCCTTTACCAATTTTCATGAGTAAGTTAACGCCATGTTTACATCGCAAGTATAAGATTTTTTGTTGTTGAAAAAATGACGTTAACGGTCCTTGTAAAATAAAGCCCCTTTACTAAATAGCGGTTACCGAATAACACACTAAGTGGTCTAATTCGGCAAAAATCGGCAAACACACTGAACAAAACTCGTATAAATTATTAAAAAATAAATAAAACGCAAAGTAATCACTCTTCATTTTCGATAAAATAAAAAATATTTTTAAATGAAAAAAACTTCACATGTATCTTTTATGTAAATATGTCAATTATATCAATTATATTTTTTATAAAACAAAAAAGTGTTCCAACCTGTTGCAGCCATGGTGTATTCTAGAGTTCCAAAAGCGATCAGTAGGAATCGAAGAATCGTCAGGGGTAACTTGCAATTGGCCATGATTTCACGTTAGATCTTCAATAGTCCGCTCTCTTCGATTGCAGAATCACTGTGCGCAATTCATTGCAATACTAACTTACAAGATCAACGTCAAAATCAATACGCGCTTCGTGGAAAACTTTCGTTGGCTGAGCGATGATTTATTTAAAGCCGTAAATAATGTATAATTAATGAATTCTTGCTTTTGTAAGAGCATTGGAATACATTTTGAAGCAGTTTAATATTTGACACAACCCGATGGATAAATAAGTCAATAGAAAGTGCGAACAACAAAACATATAAAACTTGTTAAGCCAATTATGTATTTAAATTTCAAAACTAAGACATATACAATAAATATCATTATTGTAATACATGAAACCCTACCTATGACAAGCCATTGACTGTTTTTACATAACAACACATGTTGTGTTTGATAAACTGTTCTATAGTTAGGACAAAACAGTTTTACAGACAAGGATATTGCATTGACAAACAATACACTGGGATTTTATTATGCCAGAATGGCGCTATCGGTTTAAGCAACCATTACAGCTTACTGGCTTTTTTACAAAGACCCCAAAATTCATTTATGAAAACAGATAGTATTGGGTAAAAACGCTAGTGTGTTTTTCTCAAAGAAATCATAATATCCCCAACCATAGCAACGTGGTCCAACTGTTTGTTTTCTTCACGAGTAAGGGGCGTTCCCACCACGTCCTAAAACGTTATTGCTTCAATTTCGTTGCAATCGATCGGCGTTTATGCGGAGATAATCGACGACGTCAAGGCGTCCACTAACCATTATTTGCGTGTCTTCTTCGTCTCTGGTAAAACCTTTACGTGTGCACTGCGAATTTACTGCGACCATAAGCGTCCGCTCTGCATGTATTTTCTACGGTTAAAATTCACTAGATGAACGTTATTTCTAAAGACAGTCGGTTGTGGTCGAATAGAAAAGTCAGGGTAGCAATGCAATCTCCAGTTTGGGGTCGTAAACATAGTATACTGGCTGTACCCGACCTACAGAAACCCCAGTCAAGGTCTAAAAGGCAAGCTTGTTAGGTATTAACCAGACCCAGCAGGACAAAAAAGCCTAAGGTGGAGTATCTCCGAGAACACCCGCAACTCTCCAAAATAATCCTGGTTCAATGCTTTATGAAAGTAAGATGCAATCTTGGCAGAGCACATGAACAAGAACGTTAGTTAATTAACGGTTTGGTATTGCTCGATTTTGACAAGATAAGGTAGGTTCATCCCATTAGATGATTGGCGACGTCACGGGGTCCATAATACGTTCTTCTTCTACTATATTGCAATCTTGCGTTTCTTCTGCGTTGCTTCTACTTGTATGTTTTGTCATGGCGAGCATACGGCGTTCTAGAAAGGCTGCCGTAAGCCTGACCTCAAAACAGCGTTAATTGTGTCCAAAGTTTATGGCTTAAGGTCCACACATTATGCCATCTAGGCGTTTGGAAGCCGTCTTCATGAATTATCACGAAGACCAAACCGAATCCTTGGCGATCACATCGCGTTCTGGGTCGCAATAAGAACGCCAGTCCGATAGGGTAGGAGTTTCAGAGAGCTCCCATCCTTTTCCCTTATATATGTATCTAGAGAAAGATGCAATTTACCTTTACTGCCAGTGAACGGACGATTTCACTTTACGAGTCTTTGTTCAAGCGCTTTATTATGGTTTGTGAAACCGGCGACGTGGGTTATTCGTGTCCTTACGTCTTCGTAATTAACCGTATTCCACATTGGCAATAACTGCCATCCTGTTATGTTTTGTAGGTTTGTCCAATTGGCACATATCTTTGTTTGAATGCAGTTGATGCATTCTATGTAATACACATTTCCTTACTTAGTTAGGCTACCCATCAACTCGCAATGCATATTTTGTATTAAAGTGAATGACAGTTGTTAATCAATTACTAACGCCCTACATGGCATGCAATTGCGCGTAAAGTATCTTCGATTTTAATTTAAAACGTTTAAATTAAAGCGCTTTGGCGTTTATTTTATTTCGAAAGAGGATGAAGATGAAAATATATTTCTTGTCTACAATAATTCGATCCAGACATCGGTGAGATTTGTGACCAAGTGACTATCGTCTGGTTTTCGAGAGGCACGACCCTTGTCTACCTATCAATTGTCTAACACACTACCGGATATATGGAAGCTTCCGCTAGCCTCATGCAATAATATCCTGGCTGTCTACTTACGACAATTTAAACCAAATAATGTGTCCTTAAGATTGCAATTGATTTTACGGACGTGAAAGTGCTTTACGTTTTGGACATAAAAGGGCGCTTAAATGTTGAAATGTGTCTCTTTGTATTGTTGTTACCGGTATATACTGTGATACTCTGTGATTTGATTTAGGAATCACACGTTCGAACAACTGTTGCCACCTGGGAGCGATGACCACAATGGACGACAATACCGGGGCATTTACTGCAAGAGTAAGCTGAAGCAACACTGACAACACACTCCTCGGATTTGGGATTCGAACACATACCATAAACATGTGCATAATAAGTGTTAGTCTTTTGCACAGAAGATGCTTTGCCATGAGTATTAAACATGACCATGTACCAAAAAAACAAAGCTCCTTTTCTTGTACTCGCCCCTCTATAACACGCCTTTTAGCTTACGTATTTAGCCACCAACTCATTGCAAACATTGTTCATTGCATGTATGACACTAATACATTATGTTGTATGCATCATTATACATAATGTAATAATTTCATATATGCAAGGTACCATGTTTGTAGTTCGTTGGTCGCCGATTGAAATATACGCCTAGACTTCATATTATTTATCAAATTCAAAAAGGCATTTTAGGGTCAATTAATAATTCTCTAGTTAGATATCCCAGTGCAGGAGTATTTAGCATAAATCTAAATTAGTATGTGATATATACCTTTAACCTTACCCGTTGTTAAACCAAATGTTTTTTACAGATATTACTTACTGCTTCGGTCATTCGACCCCCGAACCATTAAACATCAAACATACAAAGATGTAATAAGTTTAGCGGCAAAAGTGGTTTAATGATACAGAAATGGCTGTTTTCGTTTTATACACATTAAATGTCATTAAATGACTAAGACAAAAGAGACTGTCCCACCCCCTCGGGTCGAGTTGTTTGATACACATTAGTATTCGCCGCAATTGACCCGAGGGTGCGCGACGTCTTTTACGGTTAAATTGTTTTCGGGCGTACATGCTTTGTACATTAGGGGAACACATAAACGAGCATTCAGACAATTAAAACATTTTGTTTTCGGTTTCTTCAAAGAATACAATTTCAGATGATGTTCCGATTGCAAACTTATATGGTAAAATAATGTTTTGTCAATCTTAAAACTTCAAAACCAATATCAAACAGGAATGTTAAACAACGCCTTTTTAAAATGTTTTCGCACACAACTGTGAAATATTTCGGTTCATTAATGCTTTTTGTTTTGTTCTGCATTGTTTGTGTATACAATAAACTCCGTGGCCGAATTTGTTTTACGACCACACTATTTGTTTAAGGATATGCGTTTGCATACGATGCAAATAATAAGTTACAACGACGATACAATAATATGATATCTATATTAGATAATATATTAATAAACACGAACAGTCCATGTAAAATTAATACACGAATTTCTTCTTAACACTATTTTGTTAAGAAATAAACTGTTGATAGGAATAATTTGGTGTTTGTATAAATTCCTACATGTAAAAATATCGGATTGTCGAACCAGACCATTTCTTTTCGTTACGTTTCTGTATTTCAAACCATATTATATGTTTGCATTTACATTTTTGAAAATAGTATTGTCGTCAATGAAACAATATTTGTATGTAGTAAGTATACCATTATTAATTTTATAGTGTTTTAAAAAAATGATTTATTATCTTTAAATCTGTTCATACACTGTACGAATCGTTGGCCTTAGATTTATAACAACCAGCGAAAAGATAAGGCCTCATTGAACGACCTTACTGTTGGCCCATCATACATCTGAGCCTCGCTCTGTGAAAAGGGGGTTTACTGCATGTGCGTAGAGTGTTGTCCCAGATATGCCTGTGCAGTCCGCACAGGCTAATCAGGGACGACACTTTACGCCTAAACTGGATTTTCGTCAGGAACAGTTTGCATTTAAACGAACAATACAATAAAAGTGAAAAGTGTCGTCCCTGATTAGCCTGTGCGGACTGTGGGACGACACTTTTCGCACATGCATTAAACCCTCTTTTCACAGAGCGAGTCTACTCTGTTTTCAGACGTCAGTCTAATTTTATCATTAAAATGAATTGATATAATAATATTACGATATTTAATACATGTTCAACTTTATTAATAAAAACGTATTCACTTAAACATGTCGTTAAATAATAATAATATTTTATATTTCTCATAAACGAACGTTAGTAGCGTTTAAAACCACGAACCAATGTAATCTTTTACAGAAATTAATAATATGGAAAGAATTCTAGATATGAGCCTTTTACGATTAACTCTTAATTGTATAATTTGAGACTGTTAAATATTTCAAAATTCAATTTCAAAAAGTCACACAACGGCTTGCTTGGTCCGTTACTTAAAAGATAATCCGAAGAACCGTCAATTTCCCTTGAGAATATATATTATTAATTTTCAACACTTCAAAAGTAAGATACAGATTTATATGTTTTCATAATGATACAAAACAAACAGATTTCCCACAAATAAATGAGCTATATAATTGCTTTAAAATAGAAATAATACTGTTTAACTGTTCTTTTCAGTTATTGCTTTTTCTATTAATCCTAAGGGATTGCAGACAATGAGAGCGAACCACAAGGGAGGTATAACTGACGATGTTTTAATTGAAGGTGGCGTAAAACAAACTCATCCTTTATCCTTTGTTGTGAATAATCTCCTTTAAATTGCGTCTCGGTAGTCTTGTTGACTTGTTAAGCTATCTATATAGACCATTGAACCTGCAATAATATCAAGAACAACTTCGTCATCTTCTACACTAATTTCAACATCATATAGAAAAAAGTAAATCCTAAATGGTAATTCCTAAACGATAATAACAGAAGCAAGACCTGCACTTTCGTATTTATTGAATTCGTAATTGTGCCTTTTGCTTATCGTCTGTTTTTTACCAATACGGATATACATTCTAAGATGAGGAGTGCACAATGTAATTGTTGCGTCTGGCTCAGTTATAATAAAGTTGTTAATAAATAACTATCGAGCGAACCATGCAGCTGCTTTACGTTTGTCTTAAACACACACAACCACCCACACGCACGAACGCGTTGTCGCACACACACAAACACACAAATAGAAAATGTATGCTGCATGATAAATAAGTTAAATTCAATAACTTACAGCCTTTCCTCTACTAAATACTTTACGAATGAACTAATGCTAAATTATCAACAAGACGACAAATAACCAACGTGAATACTACTACTTATATATATCTGTCAACTATATATATTTGTATTAACACAATTTTACACTGTTATAGAACATTTTCGTACTTTTTGCATATAAAACTACGTCTTTGTACTCTTTTGGAGGTTTATTGTGATGTAGTGATGTAAGACAAATGCTAATATATATGTATTGCTTGTCTAAATGACGATCGAAAACGGTGCCTTTTCACATTAGTAATAATATTTTATTTATGGGTTATTTAAAGTGATCGCACACAGATTGTAAGTGGGTGCGATTACTTAGAAGAATTAAAGAGATTATGTTGGAAAACCAATTTCACATGGGAATATATTTGTTCATTTCAGAAACTTCAAACAAACACTATAAGAATTTTATGGGACTCTTATGATCGTAAAAATACAAATGAAGCGTGTAATTGTTTACACTGATAGCGAAAATGACTTTTCTTCTGTTATTGGTCCTCAAAGGGTACAGGAATGGAACCAACTGTCCCAGGAGGGAGCAATTTGTACCGTGATTCTGAAATGTTTGGATCTAAAGAATTGGAGGAACACATTATTGTTGAAGTTTTTAATAACTTACGAATGTTTCAGCAGATCCATATTGTTACTTCAATATTGATCCAATGCCTAGATTTTGAAGACATCAAGTTGAATGTTCATTTTTTCTGTTGCTTTATGACAACTTATGTTACCGGAAAATATGTTGTGCTAAAATCTACTACATGTATCCATAAAACATACTGTTAAACATGTAATAGAATATATGATGTGTGTGAAAGAGTGTGCGTATGTCAGTGTGCGTGTAATTGTTTGTGTTTATGAACATATGTGAGAAAGGAAGTATACTTATTATAAGAGAAATGCAAATTCCAATTCCACGTTTTTTTTTTATATATTATGTTTATTTACTTTCCTTTTTTTTTGTCTATGTATGTGTGCATGTTTATGTATGTTTTTGAGTATATGTGCATGCGTGTTGTTAAGGGAGTTGGTACATTTCTACTTTGTGTAATTGATGAATTCATAAGAGTGCATTAATAAATGAGAAAAAAAATCATATGTTGCTTACCACACCCAATGTTTAGCAGAAAATTGACATCACTCGACAAAATGCTTTCCAAGTAAAGTATTAATACACTTCACTAGAATAAATCTTTAGAAGCACACCGAAAGAATTCCGTTGATTTAAAATAAGCAAGAATACACATTGTGCCGTTGATTTTGATCATGTTTTTCGTTTATTGTTTTATTATTGCTTTGTTGCAAAACCAGACCAGTTCACTAAGTAAATTATTCCTCGTTGAATTATCATACTATTTCGTCGTCCTTCATTATAAGTATATTTCGGTGGGGGTAAAAAATTGTGCAGCCCGTGACTCAAACTCGTGACCTCTCGCTATCAAGGCGAGTGCTCTTCTGAGTGAGCTATCCGAACCGCTTGCACAAATAATCACCATTCCCGCTGAAGTTTGTACCGCGATTTTTTCTTCTGCCAAGTTCGAATTCGAGTCACAGGTATCGCTGTATAACTGATCCCGACAAACACACAGGCATGTGTTTATTGGAGATCTAGTGCTCTACCGAGTTAGTTAACCGGGCCGCTTAAACAAATGATCACAAAGCCCGTTGATGTTTGGTACCGGGAATCACGACCTCAAGACACTCAGTTAAAAGTTCTAAACACATGCAATATATATAAACATGTGCTACAAACATACTTTAAAATCGTCGAAACGGAAATATTCAGTCACTGAAAATAGTTGCATACAAACGGTGTATGCCCTCTTAAATTAGAGCAAAAATTGTAATGAGCACAAATTAAAACTTCATTTCTCATTGTTTTTTTCGCAAAACTATAAACACAGTATACATGTTCGACATGGAAACCTCGGTTCAATGCGGTCAAGCGAACAAGCACATTAAAAAATGTCGTTGGCTACACTGCAAATGGCTTTTACACTAACAAATGTTGTCCGCAGAGCGACCGAGAGGTCACGTGTTCGATCCCCATTGTGGGAGCGTTCTTTCAATCTCCCCATAGGCACCAAGTACTGTTTCTAGTACCAGGAAACGGACTCGAGAGCGCTTCAAATAAGCCTAAGGCTTTCGATGCAATCGAGCTTAAATAAGTATGTTTAAACTAAATATTTGCCGCTATTGTGCATGTGTGTTCAAACGATTAACAGATAAAAGATGCTGCTGGAGCGGATTTCAATCATTATAACTTACCATATTGTAGGGGCACCTTGTCGGGTCACCTTCAACGGTAACTCGACACACTTGCTTTATGAACATTCCCTGTTGATAGACTATTTGCCCTTCGGGAGTAATGCGTACACTTCGTCATAGAATTGGCGTTTGAATAATTTGAGTCGCCTTTAAATTAATGTTGCACAGTTAGTAAACGGGTACAAAAGATAAGTCGGCGACAAATACCGATACACCCATTTCTTTCGAACTCTCACAATTATCGTTATTATCGAACTACCATGACAATTGAAATTATCCTTTCAGAAATGTTAAATGTAATCAGATAACTGATATATGTTTTATAAATGTTTGCCGCTTTCCACCGATAGATACCTTTAGGCACAATGCGCGCGGATTCAAGATCGTTTGCATGTGTGGTTTGTTATCGACCAAAATACAATAAGGACATGGAAGACTTGTTTAAAATGTTAAATCTTCAGACTTGAAGATACATACGTTGTAGACACTTATTTAGACAATAACACACGGCAGAGCTGGGCCGGACCTCTATAATCGGCCCGCCTGCCGACATAACGGCCCGAGGGCCGATTATAAACGGCCAGCCCAGCTCATCCGTGTGTTATCGTTTAAATAACAGATCACATATATATCATATATATGTGTAGCCACAATATCCGTGTTTTGCATCGTCACACGGTTTCATAGCGTGCAAAGAGCGGTGCGATGTGGCGCTAAATAGATGTGTTTTTTATAGCTACTCGTGAACAGACTGTATCTATTTAGAACATTTTGCATGGGTTCAAAAGAGCCGTGTAATGGGAGTTTAGCCGCCCGCTAATATCAAATGAACGTAAAGGTTACTAAAAACCTGTTAATACTTAAATGATGTATGTTTAATAGTAGACGGTCCGCTTTTTTCCCAATTGTCACGGCTATTAAAGCGAAACATGACTACTGTGTACATACTCGCTTAAAGGTTGTCGAAAACTTATGCGAAACGGTTTATGTGCATATGTTTTCTACGTTGGTCTTATGCTTTTGCAAATAGGCCTGGGATTGGTGGTAAAAGTGTCAACGAAGTAATTGGTCACCATCCTGTATAGGTGTTAAAATTACGGTTTTCATTGACGGAGTTTTAACATCACCATTAGCTGTTCATTACAATGTCATGGATGCCGCTTTTGTCACGGTGTAGTAGACATCTAACAAGAGATGTGTTTGTCAGAAACACCACCAGAAACACCCCCAGAAATGCAAATGCGCTGCTTTGAAATAAAAATTATATTTATAATTTGGCAGATATAGATAGAATCTCCCTTCAAAGCTAATTACTTCCCTTGTTTTGTGTTTTTTTTACCTTTGACCGTTAAGGATGACCTTTACCTTTCACCATTCAAAATGTGCAGCTTTATGAGATACACATGCATGCCAAATATCAAGTTGCTATCTTCAATATTGCAAAAGTTATGGACAATGTTAAAGTTAAAGTGGTCAAATATAAATTTGGAATTAAAATATACTTGATCGTTTACGCACGATAGGTATAATAGTTTAAACGGGTGGAAAAATCATATAGAGCTTTTACGATAAAAAATAAACTGGGTAGGATTAATAACAATATCGGGTAAACTCGTTATCTTAAATCATGATTTTAAAAGCGTCGGGGATGGTGACGACGACGACGGCGGCGTTGATGATGATGTTGACGATGACAATGACGACGATGACAATGATGATAACAATAATAATAATAATAACATATTCATTTTTATTTTTTTAAATAGCGCGTTAAGCACGCATGAGCACGAAGTTCTTAGTGAATTTGTAACTGTAAGACACCAGTCACGCGTCACAGCAGAGACTACTCAGTTCTCAGATTGTGACATTGCGTCACTTAAAATACAGTCAAATTGACCTAGTGCAACCTGTAACATGTAAGCTGTATTGTTAATCTATCTGGCACAGCATTTGGCCAATTGTTGGACAAAAAATGGTGTAGATTGAAGTAAAAACACGAGAATTAATCTTTCGGTTTTTCTGAAAAAAATTGCAAAAATGTGCGCATTACTAATGTAATACAAATATTGTTGTGCCGACTTATTTAAACGTGCATATTTTGTGTGTGACATTTTAATCGTGGATCATTTCGTTTCGTTTATAGATATATCAAACGAGGCCTTCATTTTTTATTTAATTTTAACAAATCTTGCACATAATACTAAAGCTGTTCATGCCCTTAACATCTTGGGCCATGTCTATAATAAAACAGAGCAGAGCAATCAACGTTATTTCCCCCATAAGACGGCAAATTAAACATAAAAAAGCTAAATTTTCATCAGATATTTATATA